>APFE030056182.1:0-48009 GCA_000404065.3 Pinus taeda | reverse complement strand
GATGAATCCTAATTTCTAGTGGATCTAATTAAATTCAACATCCCAACTTGAAATATTGGCTAGTGTACTTGTTGCTGACTGTGAATACTTCCTTAAGAGACATAACTAGGTTTTGTATTTTTTAAGGAGGTCTATTCATCATTTTATTAGTCCAAATATTAATATATATGGTATTCCGAGGCTTCCAAAATATACTTGAATTAATGAGAGAGATAGAGGACACAAAAAGCTCCCTAATCGAAGAAGTTTCACATTGCAAATGAAGAGAGTCCAAATAGAGAGAATGCCCAAGGATATATTTTTATCACAACACTTCTTTCCACCATTCTTCTTTTTGGGATAAGAACCTCCAAACCTGTTTGGCCCCAATAACATTTTTCATTAACAATGGATCCTTGTTACCAAGTCCTCCATGTAGTTTAGATAGTCAGACTATGTCCCACTCAATCAAATGAAACTTGTTTGTGTTCGATTCTTCCTTCCAAAAATAATTTACATATTTATTTTTCCATATTGTTAAGAATATTTTTAGGAAAAAATAAGGTAACCAACTGACAAAGAGGAAGGGCTACAAGAACAACATTAATCAAAACCAACTGACCTGCTAAATTAAGCCAACAAACGCCACATTTGGAAAACTTGATTTTGAACTTATTAATTGTCCCTTCCCATGATTAAGATGAATGAATTTTTAGACAATTTAGGATGTCAACATACTCAAATTCCTTCCAAGATTCCACCAAGTGAAATATTAAAATTATTAAAATTTGATTTTTCTTCCTTGTTCTAATATTCTAAGAATATATTTACATCTTTTGGAATTGATCAGGCCTCTAGATGCATCAAGAAAATTATATAACGCTATTTTAAATCTTCGGGAAATAATGGTTGAAGCTCCACCAAAAAGCAAGATATCATCCAAAAATTGAGAGTGATTGATACTCTTGACCCCCCTTGTATAAACAATATCTGAAAGACAACCATTTTTCCTTTCAAACTCCATATACCTACTTAGAGAGTGCCATAATAATATAGATGAAGGGAGAAAGGGAATAACATTGATAGAGACCTCTGGAGAATTTAAAAAACCCAACAAGGTGCTCATTGACCAAGGACGAGATCTAAGGCATTGAATTGCAACGAGAAACCCATTGTATAAATATGCCATCAAAACAAAATGTAGAAATAACCTTAAACATGAGGCTATGCTAGACATGACCAAAGGATTTTTCCATATCCATTTTTATCATCAATCCTTCGTCACTTTTTTATTGAATGGAGTGTATAGATTCTTGGACTAAAATGATGTTGCCAGAGCTTTGCTATTGATGGACTATCCCCGCTTGATGTTCACTAATGATTTTTGGAAGAATAAGTTTGAACATGAATGCCAAAATATTAGCGATAAATTTATAAGATACATTAAACAAAAAAATGGCTTTAACTGAGTGAAGGCAGAGGGATTAGACTCCTAATACAATTATGTTTCAAGGAATAATCAATCATTATAAAAAGGTTAAACTTTATGAAAACCCAATATTGTTGATAAAAATGGGCAGAAAACCCATCTGGCTGAGGGGTCTTATCTAAGCTAAATGAGAACACAATGGATTTGATTTCTTCTTTATTTATTTTAGAAGAGAAAGGTTATCCCCTAGAAAGGTCAGTTCTAGGGTGTGTACTAACATATATTGTTTTTATTCTTATTTGGTTGGGCCCACATCATTGTAGCCTCGGGCTGTATTTGAGAGAAATCATCTATCTTGTTTCCTTGAACCATGATTTCTCTGATATTTTTATTCCAAACAAATTCCTTGCTTGATTATGAAAGAATTTTCTATTCATATCACCTACTTGGAGCTAGAGACTTTATGATTTCAGTTTCCACCATTCATCCTTTTACTTTAGCACACATTGATATTACTCAAACTTATTTTTTTCTTGAAAAGGGAGCTCATAGGTCACATAAGCATGTTTTCAAGCTAGTTGGGGTGATTCTAATTTATATTAGAGGAGAAATGTTTTGGAGGACATTGAATCATTTTGCGCCTTTGAACAAATTTTTAAAGAAAACTTTAAAAGCTTCATTTCCCTTTCAAAAATGGTGATTGGAATACCTGTAATCCATTGGCTCCAAACCCATTTAACTAGATTTCTCAATCCTTATGATCTAATCCAAATTGGATTGAATATGAAGGGAATAGAATCATAATCTCAAATTTCAACAATTTCAAGAGCAATGGGTTTGTGAATCGAGCTACACGAAGGAATGTTTTTAGAAGAACATATAAATTATTGAACTAGAAGAGAATTTGATACTAAGAAATGAGCCAAATGGGTAATGTTATGACTAGGGTCCAATATCCCATTGCTCCAAGTATAGTTATTGGAGGAGGGCTTGATATCGAGAAGATTTAATTTTTTTTTATCAAATCCTCCATTTATTCTTGAAATTGATCTCTAACTACAGAGCCTCCTTTTTTCACCAGGAATATAGGGAATATAGGTTTACATCATTGACCTTACATTGGATGACTTCATAGGTGTTCGACTTCAGTTCCATTATTTATATTCGTGGATTGTGTTGATTTTACCTTAAGAGCCACTATCATTATTGGTGGCTTCTATCATGCCAGTTAACAGTTTACATCATTGACCAGTAATCAGGTGGTTTTCTATCATGTTCGACTTCAACACATCTATTCGCATGTTAGAATTCGTACATTGATCGGTTCAAGATGGAGTGCAAGACCATGGATTTTGTCTGATAGAATCCAATTTGCATGGATTTATGAGTCATTCATGATTGTATACATTTTTCCTTTGGACATATGGTTGTGACCATACCGTAAGTCCGTATTCATGATCCTTTCCATTCAGATGGCGACGACCATGCCGAGGATCTTTGCACATGATCCATTTTTAGGGATGGCTGCATCCATATCATAGATTCATGTATTATTAGATGCTTATTCATGTATCATTAGGCATGATCATGGGAGATTTCATATATGTATATGTATATGCTTGATTTGTAGGTCCCCTAACAGTGTTGTTCTCATCCTTGCACTAACTTGTAAAGCATATCAACCATCACTCCCTATTCTACCTTCACGCTTTAGGAGGCATTTGTTACACAATGTTTTTTCATGTCTCTTGTTCACTTCCCATGCCATGTCCAGAGTACCGAAACATTGATTATTGTGCAACATAACCATCATGAGATACAGACCAAAACCTCCCTGAAGAATCAAAGGAAAGCTATCTTGAAACCATTTTGGAGAAATTTGCCAAAAAAACTAATTTTTGGCATCAGCATGTTCTGCTCCACTTCTTGTCCATGCTGATGGAAGGTTTCTCAGTTACAAACTTGCACTGCTAGCATGGGTTTTCATAGGAAAACTCAAACTGAACTCCTTCTGGCAGGATTTCCCAAACTGGAGGTGAATCTTTGCTCACTAGAACCTTCGGAACAACGAGATGGATATTGGTTGTTGTTGATATGGTCAATCTCTCTCATTTGGGCCTCTGATCTTATCATCATGGGATTTCCCATTGAGATGTGGACCTTCCTCCCTCTTTTGTGGATCCCTAACTCCTTGTCGCTTCCTACAAATTCACCCCCTTCCATTCCAAAATGGTTGGTAAATGGTTGCTATATCCCTATGCTGAGATTATGCTTACATGCTACCCATTCTCGCTTGGAGAAGGAGTGATTGAAGATTCTTTTCTTGGACTTGCACATCCACCCAAAGGAAGGCTCCAACATCAAGGCATAAGTTGTATGCTTCCCTTTTTAGTTTCTTAATATATACATTTGATGTTCAGTTTCCATAATTGTGTAAATATTTATTCAATTAGTTGAATGTTCCTTTATATGTTAAGTAGTTTATGATTGATATATGTTATATATGCTCTTGTGTCTTGTATAGTTCTTTGAGCTTCCTTCTAGTTTTCCAGATGTGAAGAATGACTAAGAGCGAAAGATTCAAAGCCATCTATGAGGATCGAGCGATTAATGTCAGAACGAGGTAGGTTCCCCCTTCTTACTGCATTTTTCAAGCATAAGCTAGGAAAGTGTGTATTAGATTGTTTGATTTGTTGCTAGACCTACTCACTGAGCTAGAGGGATCGCATTTGTTCGTAGAGGGGATTTGCATTCACAACAAAATGGTGACTCTGCTAGGGAAACTATAGTTTGTTCATCCTCCTTCCTCAACTGGTATCTTGATCAATTTGACCAAACATCATGTTCTCAGTTAGCTTGGGTTGACATAGGTCTACACAAACATTGGTTACTGTCTTAGAGTGCTTAGTTTGGAAAAGCTTGTGAAATTATTTTTATTTTTTCCTTTTTTCCTCGATCAACGCATTTTTTGATCTAACAGTCATGTTGCGAGTGCACTTTTTCTTAAAACAGTCATGCTTATCCCCTGTTCAATGCATGTTTGGCCTTAACATCCACGTTGATCCCTGAGATTGGCAAAATTTAGGGTTTCTCTGTCAAGCCTAGTGTGTTTGAGCCTTTGAGAGCTTGTTTTGTTTTGAATGATTGGTTTTTGTTGATTTTTTGGTTGATTACGATATTTTATTAGCAAATCCTTACTTCTTTGAACTTTCAAGTGTATGAGTGCAATTTTATTGATTTTAAGGTTTATAGGTCGATTAGTTGCCTCTTGTCATTTGTGAGTGTCTTTGAGTCTCTGGTTTGCTGAATTAGTAGGTCTATTTATTTGGTAAAATTGCTTGAAACATTGACTTGCATTGATTTTGGTGTGTCTTGTGCAAGGTTATTTTTCATGTGTATTAGGTCATCTTGCATTTGAAATATAGCTTTGTCATTTATCAAAAATATATCACATTGTCTGGTTAGCAAATTGAAATGAGTATATTTGATTTTCTATTTGAAAGAGAAAGTGAAAGGCATTTTCGTTGAGTGCTTTGAATTTGGTGTTATTTTTATTGATGCCTTGTTGCACTTAGGAGAATTTTGGATCAAAATCTTCGTTTTTGCTTTAATTGAAGCTTAGTTGCATATAGACATCTAAAAATCAAAGAGCATCATATAAGTAAAAGTGCATCTTAGTGAAGTGAGGATCATTTGTTTCTTTCAATAGGTTGCATATTCATTAGTGAAAGTGAAGTTTATTTTTTCTCTTGCATTTTTCATTTGGAAAAAGTTAGTGGAGGCATATTGATACATTCTCTTGTTTTATGCATTAATTTCTTTTGTTCTCTTCCCTTGTTAGCATAGAATTCATTGACATGAAAGGTTTCCTATAGTTTTTTCATCCTCCAATACTCTAGGGTATATCAGTGGCACTCTAGTATGGTAAATATATTAGAACACTCTCACCAAAAGGTTATGCATTAGACAACGCTAACACTGATTTGTGCTCCCTGTACTATCGAGTATATATTTGGAGACCCGATTAGTTTTCTATCCTTTAGCCACAGGTAACCGAGTCAGCCGCCTTGTAAATGTGATACACAAACACATTATTTAGGGAGATCAACCATCGTATGTTAAGTGCTTGTTTCAACAAAGGTGTATATAATGGTTCACGGATACATGGTAAACCCTATTCCCTAGTACACCATTTGATCTGAACTTAAACAAGAATACAACAACTTATGGATATAATCATAAAAATATAGATGCAACATAAAAGAACTTCATCTCATTAATAAAAAAAATACTGAACTATGCTTACAAACAAGATGGAAATAAGATAGCTCAGGTGGTGGTACCTTATCTTTGAGAAGAGATGTGGCGGCTACATGCCTCTGAATTGAGTTACAATGAGGCTAAATGGCATTTTCATTATTAAACAATAAAAGAAAACCCTAAAAAACCAAAACCCTATCTCGAGGAGATGTAACACCAAGAGTTTATGGGCCCCATTGGGGTTAGTTAGGCAGCCAACTTCTTGGGGTCGTAACTTGGTCATATTATCTCCATTTGACGCGTATGATACCTCGTTAGAAAGATATATCTAAATAATACAACTATCAACACGATTTCCATAGCAATCAATAAACCAATTTTCCAAAAAAAAATTGTTTAGGGCCTCAAAACGGCTCCAGAAGTTCAGGACCCAAAAAATTGCCAAAAATAGTAAACTATGCTACAATTAAGGAAAAATATGAAACTAATCGGGGGGTCTAGGTGGAATAGGTGGGTGGCCACCAATATCCACCTAGATCATTCCTCCCCCCTTAGGAAGCAATGGTTCCCATTGCATGCAGAGCCTCCATGAGGTGAGGACATTTCTGTTGAACCTAGTCCCTGGTGAACCACTTGCCCTAGTGAAGGAGTTGGCTTACTTTGACAACTTGATATAGTTGTATCCTCTATTGCAGAGTGTTCTTGATCTATTTTTCCATGACTTGATCAGTTTTAGCCTGTTCCATGCAGTTTGGGTTGAGCTCTGTTGGTGTCAAGCATTCCACAATGGTGGAAAGTATGGCCGAAGGCAATCTACATTGAACACTAGGTGCGCACCAAGGAATGGTGGGATGTTGAGTGCAAAGGCATTGTCACCGATGACCTTGGTGATGGTCTATGGCCCATATCAGAGTGAGTGAAGCTTGCAGTGGGTTCCAACAAGGTGCTCCTACAAATGAAGCCAAACTTTGTCGCCCACTTGGAAATTGTGCAAAACTTGATGTTGATCATGGTCCTGCTTGTACTTAGTATTGGCTCTATCCAATATATCATGGACCTATTGGTAGATGTGTGGAATGTGATCAATGAAGATGTTATCCCTTTTAGCTTCGAACTACACGTGAGCCGAATCTACCTGAGTGGCTACAAATGGTGTGGCCACATCAATGGGGTATAACAGCTGAAATCCCAGCCCTACCTAAAAGGGCATGTGCCCTATTGAGCTATGGACATCTCTATTGTAGCTGTGTTTGACATAGGGGAGAATTTGATCCCATGTGTGTGGATGCTTTGAGTTGCACATGTGCACAATGTGTACAATCATCTTGTCGACAACCTCTGTTTGGCCATTAGTTTGGGGATGGAAATCCGTGGACTTAGTAAGTTTTGTATCCAGCATCGACTAAAGACTTGACCAAAATGCACTCATGAATATGTTGTCTCGATCTGATATAATGGACTGTGGGATCCCAAAGTGTACCCACACTCTCTCAAAGAAGAGATTAACAATGGCCTCCATTGTGACACTCTTCTTGCAGGCCACCATGATGGCCATCTTAGAAAATCTGTCGATGACCATGAAAACATAATCATTGTCGTGCCTAGTAGAAGGAAGGCCAGAGAAATAATCCATGGAGGCATATTACCAAGGTCGACTAGGAGTAGGTAGAGGAGTATATAGGCCTTGCTTCTTGATGGTTGGTTTGGTAATGGTGCAGACAGTGTAGGATCTAATGTACTTCCCAACATCTTGATGAAGTTTCAGCCAATAAAAATAATTCTGCAATACAACCACTATTTTCTCTACTCAGAAATTTCCAACGACCTGACTATAGTGTGCCTCCAAAATCATCTTAGCACACTCACTTGAAGGAGAACATATGTGTCCCAAGTGGCATAATAATGCATCCTGAAGGTGAAAATTTGGAACTTTCTTCCCTTCCAAGAGTGTCTAGTATATGGTGTTGAATTCTAGATCGCTCTTGTAAAGATGCGGACACCCTGATGTTTCCTGCCCATAGGAGTCGAGCACAGTGATTATCACAAGCTTGGTGGTCCACTGAGGCAATCAACGAAATTATTGGTGCTACCCTTGTTATACTTAACGTTCAAATGGAACTGTTGCAGATAGGGGGAGCATTTTTGATGTTGACCGTTCTGCAACTTCCCTTGTGTTTGTGTGAACTGTAGAGGCCAGTGGCCTATGTGGATGACCGTTTCCTTCCCCATACTGTAATGATTCCATTGACAACGAGCCTGCACAATGGAATACATTTATTTGTTGTAATTGGGGTAATTTCGGATTGTGTTTGAAAGTGTCTCACTGTAGTAAGCCATTGAATGCCCATGTTGAGTAAGAACCACACCAATATCATAGTTAGAGGCATATGTATCAATCTCAAATGGTTGTTACAGGTCTAGTAATGTGAGAACTAGTATAGAACAAAGGCGATTCTTCAACTCAGAGAACACTCGTTGTTGGTTTTATGACCAAAAGAACTTTCTTTTTCTTTGCCCTTTGTGACTTCACTTAAAGGCCAAGTGATATGATAGAACCACAACATGAACCTATGATAGAAATTGGCAAGACCCAAAAAGATGAGGAGCTATGTTAGAGTGGTTGGGTTGGCCAATCCCAAATGACTTGTATCTTGGATGGGTCCACATGTACACCCTGCTCATCAATGATGGACCCCATATGTTGAACTTGGGTTAGGTAAAGGTCACATTTCTCCAAGTTAGCACACAACTTGTGTTTTCGAAAGGTTTGAAGGACTTGTCGAATATGGTGGAGGTGCTCTTCTAAACTCTGGCTAAAGATCAAGATGTCATCTAAATATACCACCATGAATGCATTGGTGAAGGGTGCAAGATGGCATCCATTAGTCTCATGAAGGTTATAGGGGCGTTTGTTAATTTGAACGACATGACCAACCATTCGAAAAGGCCCTCCTTGGATTTGAAGGCAATATTCCACACATTGGAGGGTTCAATAGGCACCTGGTGATAACTTAAATTCAAGTCAATCTTGTTGAAATATTTGGCCCCCTTGAGATGGTCCAAAAGGTCATCAATCCGTAGGATTTGGTACCTATTCCAGACAATGATCTTGTTCAATGCCCGATAGTCAATACATAGCCTCTAATTCCCATCTTTCTTCTATACCAATACAATCGGGCTCCCATAGGGTGATGAGCTTGGAATGATGTGCCCTTTCTACATTAGTTTTTGAATCTCCCTCTTGATCTCATCATTCTCTAGAATAGAGTGTTAATAGATTGGTCCATTGGGCAGCAGCGTTCCTGGGGTCAGATCGATGGAGTGTTTGACTTGAGAGTCCAGAGTTACCCCTGTGGGTGAGGCAAAAATATCCTTGTATCCCTCCATGGCCTTGTCCATCTACTACTGCTGTGTAGAGGAGCCCTACCTGGAAGCTGTGGCCACAACCTTCTTCTTGCCTTGAGGGTGAATCATAAGGAAAACAAATTTCCATGTTTGGGAAATGATCTTACTGCATTGCTTTGCAGTGATCAAAGAGATGGTAGTAGGCAGTGCTACCTCCGATATCCTATACAAATTATTAGCCAAAGTAATAATCATAGAGAGAGGTCTAGACTCATATACAAAATTTTCTTCCACAGGTATGGTTGTCCTAACAATACAACAAAAGCTTCAAGAGGAGCAACGTCACACAATGCCTCATCTGTGATGGGCTTGATGCTGTAGGGAAGGTGACATTGCTGGATGATGCGAAGATCTCATCCTTGGTGAAGCCACCCAATGGTGTATGATTGTGGATGTGATTTAGTCTTTAGGCTCAACTGCTTCATGAATTTTGTTGAAATGAGGTTCTTTTGGCTCCTACTGTTGAAAATGAACTACAATGGAGAACCCTTCACCCACATCTGTGAGTGGAAGAGGTGTTCTCCCTCCTCTATATCTTCAGGCTCAATTTTATGGATCTTTTTGGTGGCCATGGTGGCACTAGGCTCCACATCAATGATATGCTTCCCTTTTTCAGTCCCCTTATTAGGTTCTAATTTAGATTCAGAACCTGCATCTGATTCGGAAGCCTTTGACTCGACCACGAGTGACTGCCTGGCCTGACACTCACTTGTATTGTGAGTGGAGCTCGTATGGAACTCACACCATTTTCTCATGTCCTTCTTTGTCTTCACAGTATTGTTCTTTGCTTGTAGCTTCAGTGGACTATCTTGGGTAGTCTGCTTTGGCTTGGTCCCTTGTTCTATGGTTTGGGGGTGCCTTTTCCTTACTTTGGATTCATAGATCCAAGACTCACTTCTTCTGTTTAAATTTCTTCTCAATCTTTACAACGTAACATACACCATGTTGAGTGAGGAAATTTCCAAGAACTCCATCTCATCTTAGATGTATTTGTGTAGACATCCATGGTACTTGAGCACCAAATTTCACTCAGTATCCTTGATAGCCAGCTTCATATGAAGGGTATGGAAAGTATTTGTGAACTCTAGCACATCTTGGTCCCTTCCCTACCATAGCATGTTCCACTTTATGTATTTATCTTTAGAGCTCTTGAGATGGTAATATTGTTCCTTGATGGTGTCTCAGAAATAATTCCAAGTGGATGCAACTGAAAATATTGAGGGTTCACTCTCGTCCTTTTGTTCACAGTAGGTTTCCCACCAGTCCTTGATGTTTGGGGTGGCTTTGAGAAGTACAACTGTAATATTTTCCCAATAGGAAAAGTAATGAATTGAAAAATATCCTTCCAATAGATTTAACCATTTATCTATGACGTCTGCATCTATCAGGCCTTCAAATATGGGAATATCAAAGTTAACTTGTACCTTAAAAAGAGTGGCACCTCCAGAGTGGTGTTGGCTTAGGGGGTCTTGACCCAGGTTCAAAGTCAAAACCTTACACTACTGGCCCTTTCGACATCAACCTACAAGTGCAGGCTGAAGTCTCGCCTGAAGCAGTATGGGGGGATGCTAGAACTAAGTTTCTGCATCCAAAGATCAGTGTGATGTATTTTATTGACCTATATCTTCCTTCACGTAGATCTATAAGCCCCTAGGGCTTGTTACTACAACTTACTTTAAACGGTCTCTAGAACTCAACAAAGGTCTACGATAGGTCTTTGTGGACCGTTGTCAGTTCAATCATCCACTTACGTGTATCAGAAAATAAACCTAGATTTGAGTTCGTGCATATCTACTTAAGTATTTAATAAACATAACATAATGTATTATAATCTTCACGAAAGTGCTTAACATGCATTGCATACCATTTTTAAGACTTATCCCATAGAGTCGTGTATCAATAGATAAATATTTCATAAAGACATTATTCAATCACAACATATATCACAAACATAAAGAACATAAGTAAATAGATAAACAAAGGGATTCTTCAAGAGTCTTTTATATTGGTCTTCAATATGGTATTAGAGACTCAAAACTACCCTGCATGCTCAGCTGCAGGGGTCTGCACACTTTGTTGTGGATGCTACTTTAGGCCTTTATGCTATCAGCGATGGAGCCTTTCTTCTTCTATCTACTTTCTCCTTACTTTCCCTTTTTCCTCTCTCAGACATAGACATGCCTTTGACTCTCTAAGACACACCTATTTATATATTTTTGCATACAATCCCATGGTCTACGGACCAAGGGTAGATCTCAAGACCAACTCAACTTTCACATAAACAAGGGGATAAAACCCCTTTGTCTCCTAACCATCTACGTTCTTTGCATCTACAAATCGCGGAGACTTTACATCTTTTGCCGAAATTTACATTAAACATGGGTTTTTAACCCCAAAACTGACCCAGGGGACCCCATCCCAACAGGCCCCCAACACAAAGGTCATGACTCGCCCTCGAGTCACTCATCTGGTGTTGAGATCTTGCTACAAAGATCCACCAGCTCCATTTTCATGATTGCAACCTCCACAGTGCTCTGCGTAGCTTCCTGCTTGACCTCTTCTACTAGCTGCTCTGTAGCTGGTCCTTTTACGGCCAACTTCATCGTTTACAGTGTCTACTGCAAGCCCGTCATATTCTCCTAAATGTTGGTTGTGACTTGGTAAGCTTATTCTAACCAAGGCCACAACCTAGCCTTAAGCACGACCTCCTTCTTCTGGGATGCTTCTACCATTGCGAGGAGCTACTCCCCCACTTACAACTTGGCAAGGTGTTACTCTGGAGCAATTGAGCACACTGTCTCCCATACCTCATCATACTTCTTCTACAGCTCGCAAACCTTTGTATTCAATATCTGTAGGTTTGGGTCTTCTTGTAGATTCATAACCAATTCCATTTCCTACCCAAATAAGGCCGAGTAGTCTGCGACTGCGACATCCAAAGTGGACATCCCTTCTTTTATGGCAACTTCGCGTTGCTCCCTGATCTTGGGCAGAGTTGTAGGATGTAATTTGAGTTGTAGCTCTATTATTTTCATGATGAGTTCAAATTGAACTCGTCTAACTTCTACCTTTGCCTTGCACACTCCAGTGGCTAACGTCTTGATCTTAGCTTCCAGCTGTATGTCTTTTGGAATATGAAGCTCTAGCACTATTCTACATGCCTATGCAGCTATGGACTCAAGCCTGGAATTCTATTCCTGCAACGTTTCCTTTTCCTTTACGACCTTTGTTTTCTTAGCAAACATTTTCTCATTGTTCACCATATATTCACTGATTAAATTGAGCGCGCTGCTCGTGAGCTCTCAATTCCTCCATCACCCCTACCTGCAGTGCATGAAGAAGCTCATTGGGGAGCACTTCTATGTTCAACTAGATGTTCTTAATGGTACTTAAGATGATGTGGTCATTGGCTAATTCTACATGTTGTGACCCTTTTGGTAAAGCAATAGTTCAAAGGTCTAGGGTCCTTACCAATTCTGCAGACTGACTCGTCCCTAGTGCTAGGCTCACTTGTGCTGTGCTCGCTTGAACCGCACCCACTTGTATCTTGTTACCCTAGCTCTATAGCTTGTGCAGATCCTTTTGGATGCTTCCCAACATCTGCATATACTTCTGCTTGAACTATTGCAGCACTTCAGTTGTAGTGTCCCATATTTTGTCACCGATTTCATCGAGATCACCCTCTTTCAATAACATGGGATCACCCTATGACTTTTCCAATTTTTTATTTTTACGAGGACCTTCCCTCTACTCTTTTTCAAGCTTCTTTAGTCAAAATGGGGTGCTTTTTCCCATCATCTCCTTCGCTGCCCTGTTTGGTTTGTTCTTCCTCCTCGGTCTTGAGTGAAGGGGATTTGCCACTTCTCTCTGACTCACACTGTTCTTACTCAACCTGTTCCTCAACAGTGCACTCCTTCTCCATCCTAGCCTTTTCTGCGGCTTCCTTTTTCTATTGCGTGACCAAATTTTGTGCATCCTGCTTGGCTAAATCCTTTCTTTTCTTTAATGTCGAGCTTCCCATGCCCTTACTGGTTCCAACATCTAATTCTGAGGGGGAATGCCACTCTGCTGGCCATCGCTTGATTACCTCTTATATGTTTGTATCTATGACCAAATATGGCAAGTCATGCCATTTCTGCTACTGGTCCTTGTGTGCCTGAATGTAAACTCAATGCAAGTCAGCCTTGAACGCGGCATAAGCTGACAACTACTTGTACAAAGTTGGGGACAATGTTGGGCGCTGGTTGATGGCCATGCAAAGGCTTGATTCCATTAGAAACTTTTTTTTTTTTTTTTTTTTTTTTTCTATGACCCTCACAGGGTCCTTTGTGGCCCATAGGGAGGTAAACTATGTGGCCTTCGAGAATCCTTCTTTCAATGGAGGAAGCTAGCTCTCCTTTGGCAACTCCATGTGACCAACATAATGAAGAGAAACAATGAAGCATAATGGAATGGCTTGGTCTCATCTTGGACCTCATGGCAATTCACGAGGAATTCACTGCACAGGTACATTGACTAGTTGAACTGCACATTCTTCATGCATTGTGCATCTAGAGAAACCATGGGTGCCAAAACTTCATCTGCATGGTGCTTCCTCATTACCTTCCTAGCTCAGATTTGTGTGGAAATTTTCACCATGGTGTCGTTTATGGAAGTGATAGAGTATCCACGTGGCTTTTTCATGAGGGAAAATTCCTTCTTCATCTTTTTAGCCAAATCCTTTTCTCCTATCTTTCCGCCAAACTCCTTGGTCAGATTCAAACCCTCTTATGGTAGGTGCGTGATCTTGTGGATGAGAATGTCAGTGATGGGTATAGGCCCTCCTAGCCATAAGCACCCATCATACACCAGAGTAAGTAATTGATGCACATAGGCTATGTTGATAGCGATGTGGTGATAATGGGGCACCCACAATATGTTCAACAATCTCGAATTCTCCACTCCGTGGATCTATTCCACCATTTCTGGCATGGTGACACCTGAGTCCACATAGTAGGTGCACTTCATGTAGATGGCTCTCAATGTTGATCTAAATATGATTTCAAGTTGTCATTGATGCTAACCCAAGCAACACCAGGGGCTACCCTACTCTTGCAAGTGAATTTTGACTTGAAAACTTACTCTATTTTGAGTCAAGGATCTTCTAGATAGATTCTACTCGTCGAGATCCATTGATATATGACACGCCAGGTAATTCTTCACAGTTTGAGAGATATTCATGTTTGAAGTTACTAACACCAGTTAGTGGGCTCAAACCCTATGGGGTTGTGGCATGTCACTCATAATTGGTTTTGGTCATTGAATAGTCATTAATTAATAATTTTTTAAGCTCCTAAAATCCCTCCAACATTCTCTATAGAAGCCCCTCTCAACTCTATAAAAATAAATCTCATATATCCTCCAAATGGAGTGATCATGGAATTTTCGCTATAACTACATTTCTGCGAAGTCTTAATTTCTGAAATTAAAACCCATTTGATTTGCAATGCTGATGAATGTTGTGACCGAATATAATATCTTGGTTCTCTATATTTTTGGAGATATGATTTGTGAAATTTAGGGTTCTTACAGGCTACTTAATTTCATCTCAAAGAAGTGACCTTGGGAAAATCATCATAACTCTCTCTCTGAGAAGAGGATTGGAATTGTGTAAAAAGTGGAAGATAGCGCACAGATTGTAGTTTTATGTACGTCAATTTTAGAGCCAAAGGAGGAAACAATGACATGTGGCACATCGTACAAGTTTGGTCTCTTGAGCTAGTCCATAATTAGGTCATTGCGAGAGATTGGGCATAACTTTGTCTTGAAGAGTCCAATTCAGGTCAAAACTATGGCATTGGAAAGAAGACTCAGAAGAATTATATAGGACCGAATATCACATGTTAGGGATCTGAAATCGAAGAGATACGTCAGATTAAATATCGTGCTCCTAGAAGGCAAGAAAAACTAGATCAAGTGTTGTCAAGGGGTGTAAAGGCCCAAACTTTCTAGGGCAACAAAGAGAAAGGTGCAGCAAAGGTAATCTACATTTAAGTATCTTTTGTATATGCATGTTCATCTCTTAATTGCATTAGGTTCTTTGTATTCTAATTGGCTGTTTTTGTTTAGCACTAACATATGCTCTGCAGGATGAGGTAAGTTTTGCTATTATCATGTCATGGGTATTTCCTTGAAGACTTTTTGCAAGTATTATATATTCATCAAGGGAAGAATCAATGAATAATATAATGTTCTGAAGAATTAGAAAGGGTAGCATGACAAGAGTAGCAATCAAGGTGTAGAACAACAACAAGAAGTTCACAACATGAAGCCTTCAAGTGGGCAGCATTGCATACAGGCATTGTAAAAGTATTGTTGTACAGAGTCATTGTAAAAGCATCTTTGTAAAAGTTGTACAAGTGTCTATCTACCAAGAGTTGAAGAGGCAGTGTTGGGAGGCCTAGGATCATCATTAGGTGGTTGTGTCATAGTTGGGGTTATGGTCTAGTGTGTCTTCTTCTTCTACAACATTCTATATCATTGTAAAGTGGACCATTTTTCTTGGTATGGGAGTCCATTCTTCATTTATTCTTCTATAGGGTGGTACTAGGCTGGTGCATGAAGTCACCAATAGGTTAAAGCCTGTGAAAACTTTAGGGTGGTAGGGTGGTGCTATCTCTTTGGGTGTTGAGGCATCCGTTCAGTTGACTACTGAAGGATTTCAGGTGTTGGAGCATCCATTGAGTGGGAGTTGGAGAAGAATGATTTTCTAGATTCTAGGAAGCTGGAGATTTCTTTTCAATTGGAGTTAAGATCAAAGAATTATTAGAAAAGAGTTCGTTGGTTTTTGACCTGGAGGGCGTTTTCCACCTAAACTTTTTGTTCCTCTTGTGTTCTTTTATTCACTGTTGTTATTGCATAAACATTAATCAAAGTTGAAGATTAACTAATTCTCTAAAAAGATTTAAAAGTGCTAATTGCTAAGGAATACTGATTCACCCACCCCCCCTCCCCAAACCCTCCCACCCCCCCAACCCACCCCCTAGTATTTTCCAATAATTGGTATTAGAGATTGGTTCCTTCAATAACAATTTAACAACTAGAAAGAGATCATGGATCATACCAAGAATGGTGTACCTCTATTCAATGAAAAAAATTATGCACTCTAGAAAGGAAGAATGGAGGTCTATCTCTTGGCACAAGGTTACGAAGTATGGGACACTGTTCAAAATGGCTTTACACCAATGCATATGAACAAGGTAAGAAGAATTTGGTAAATGATGCAAAAGCAAAGAATATTATTATCAGTGGACTTATTGAATTTGCTTATCATAAGGTGTTGGGTTGTAAAACCGTAAAAAATGTGTGGGACAAGCTTGATAATATATATGCAGGTGATTCAAATGTCAAAGAAGCAAAGCTTCAAATATAGAGAGAAAAAATTGAGCAACTCAGAATGAAAGAGGATTACAACATTGTTGCATAATTCCAACATGTTGATGAAATAACCAACACTCTGGAAGGATTGGGAGAGACTGTGATGCTAAGACTATTATACGAAAGATTAATAGAACGTTACCAGCAAGATTCAACCCAAAGGTATAGTTCTTAGAATACAGTGAAAATCTGGACAAACTCAGCGAAGAGGAATTACATGGAGTTCTCATAGCATATGAAATGGGACTTGATGAAGAAGAGTCTACTTCGCATCTAGAAACTACGTTCGCTCCATCTAGGAAAATCAATAAGGACAAACAACCTTCAAAGGAAAATACCTGCACGTGCAAGTGTGAAGAAAAGGAAGGTGATGAAGAAGGTTCTTTAGATGAAGAATATGCTTACTTTACAAGAAAACTGAAATTTGGTAAGGCAAAATTCAAAGGTAAACTTCCATTGATATGTTTCGGTTGTGGTGAGGTTGGGCATTTTGCAGCCAAATGTCTGAATAGAAGTGATGGAAACTCAAAAGGAAAGGAAGGCTTTAAGAAATTCAACAAGCAAGGCAAGAAGAAAGGATTCAAAAGGAACTTTCTTTCTAAAGAAGATAGCTCATCATCCGATGAAGACAATGACAGTGAAGAAGAAGCCAATGAGATAGTATTGTTTATGGCCAAGCACAATAAACAAGAGGTATCAAACAACGAAGAAGAAGTGTTGACCATAGAAGAATTTTATAAGGAGGCAATCAAGCTTATAAAAAAACTCAAGACTGAGAAGATCCATTCCAATACTCTTGAAGGACAAGTTCAAGGTCTCAAAATTGAAGTTGAAGAACACAAATGTATTGAAGAGTCACTTCAAAATAAGTTGGAAGAAAGCAACCAAGAAAGGGAAGCATTAGAAGCCGAAGTAGTCTCATTGCATAAGGAAGTGAAGAAGGGAAAAACTATCCAAAACTATGCTAACAGCTCAAGGGCATTGGAAGAACTCATCAACAATCAATGATCTTACAACAATAGAACTTGTCTCATTTACAAAGAAGAAGAAGTAGGAACTTCTACAAAAAAATACAATGAACCTATGAGATCTGATAGGCATGTAGACTTCATTTAAGAAGATTCACAAGAACAACCTTGGCAGGCAATTCCTCGACAAATATTTCCATCTAGGTACCAACATATTTTTCCTAGTTATGGTTATTCATGTGGAAAATTTTGTCATAAAGCTATAGAATGTCGCACGTACCGTAAGAACCAATACAAATCTAGGAGATTTATAAAATATGAACCTCCCAGGGCTCAACGAAACATCAATAGATTTGAACATTTAAGAAGTAATATTTAATGTTACAAATGTCAAAAATTTGGACACATAGCCAGAGACCGTAGACTTGAAAATCCTCCAGAAGAATCTTCGAAACCATAGAATGAACGAACATGGATGAAGAACATTGATAATTGTGCTCTCACTCTCAAGACTCAAAATAACAAATATGTGTGGTATGTTGATAGTGGCTGGTCAATGCATATGACTGGAGATAGAAAGAAATTTGTATCTCTGAAAGAGAAGAAGGGTGGAACCGAGTCCTTTTTAAATGATGGAGCTTCAAATGCTATAGGATCATGTACTGTCAGTCTCAGAAGCAAAGATGCTCTAGCCAAGAATGTTCTATTGGTTGAAAACATGAATCACAATCTACTTAGTGTTGGACAAATGTGTGATCAAGGACACATAATGCTATTCAACTCCACAAAATGTGAAATTAGGAAAGGCAGGTATGGTAAAATTGTGGCTACAACAAATCGAGCTCCAAATGACATATATGTTCTAGATGAAGCAACTAAAGCATGCCTACTAGCTAAAGAATATGAAAGCTGGTTATGGCACAAACGAATGGGTAACATAAAATTTTACAATCTTGTCAGCATAAGCAAAAAAGGAAGCAGTACGAGAAATGCCGAAAATCTCAAAACCTTCCAACACACTATGTGAGGCTTGTCTGCATGGCAAGTAAACAGAATGTGGATTTAAAACAAAAGAGCACTTAGCATCACGTCCATTGGAATTGATACATACTGATCTATGTGGTCCTCTGGGAACAAAAGGCTTAGATGGAGAATTATATTTCATGTTAATGATAGATCACTCTATCAGGATGACAGTCGTCAGTTTCCTAAAGAAAAATTCTGAAGCATTTGAGTGTCTTAAGATCTACAAGGAGTTGGTCGAAAATTAAATTGTTTAAAAATAAAGTGTCTAAGATCAGATAATGGCCAAGAATTCACTTCAAAATTATTTCAACAATACTGTGATGAAAATGGAATTAAAAGACAATTTTCAACAACATGAACACCTCAGCAAAATGGAGTTGCTAAAAGAAAGAACAGAACCATATAGGAAATGGGTAGAACAATGCTGAAGGACACAAAATTGGATCAAAAATTCTAGGTTCAAGCAATTGATACATCAGTCTTCATTATCAGCAAAAGTCTTCTCAGAAATAATTGCAATAAGACCCCATATGAATTATGGAAAGGAAAACCAGGTAATGTAAAATATTTCAAAATCTTCGGAAGCAAATGTTATATCGAAAGAGAAGATCAAAAATTGGGAAATTTTGAATCATGCGTTGATGAAGGTATCTTTGTTGGTTACTCACACAAAAGAAATGCCTATAAATTCTATAATATAAGAAAAAAATAGATAGTGGAGAGCATAAATGTTACATTTGACGAAGATAGTGTTCTACAAAATAATGATGAAGATCTAGAATCTTTGAAACTTGAGACAGAGGTTGAAAAATGCATAGAGAAAATTCTAAAACAAGAAGAAACTGTCAACTAGGAAGAAGTAAATAATGATCAAAAAGATATACAGGAACAACAACAACAAGCTCCTCCAAAGAGAACAAAAGAATGGATTCAAAAGAACCATCCATAAAATCAAATCATTGGTCACATAAATGAAGGAATTGGAACAAGAAAAGGTCGATAGCTTCATTCATCACAACAAGCTCACATTGCTTTTCTAGCAACCTTTGAGCCTAGTAGTTTTGAGGAAGCCAACCAGAATGAACATTGGGTAGCAGCTATGAATGAAGAATTAGATCAAATCGAGAAGAATAACACCTAGGAATTAGTTCCACGACCAAAAGATAAAAATTTCATTGGGACTAAATGGGTGTTCAAGAACAAATTGAATGAAGATGGATAGCTTACGAGAAACAAAGCAAGATTGGTTTGCAAAGGCTATGCACAAGTGGAAGGAATTGATTTTGACGAAACATTTGCACCAGTTTCAAGAATGTTAGGTAAAATTGACTCAGGATAGAGTCAAAGTTGACTAGGTTAAATAGTGATGGTTTTGGGGCACATGGTATTGTGCACCCATAGTATTCTACCCGTGGTATTATATGTAATGGAGCTTATAAAAGGTTGGAAGGAATTCATTGTAATGCAAGACTTGGAGGTGGGCGGTGAAGGCTCACTTGGTTGTATTGGCCAAGGTTTTGGCCAATGCTAATGAGATCTTATTAGGTTGGGTTTCTCCCTAGATTTGGGGTTTTCCCAGATAAACATTTGTATTTATGTGTTTATGGTTGTTGTTGGTTATTTTTATATTTATTCCTCTCAGAAATTATTTATGTTATGCAGTAAATTTCTTAACACAGAATGGAAACCATCCGGATGTTTCTCGCCTATGCATGTTCAAGAAAAATAAAAGTCTACCAAATGGATGTTAAGTTAGCATTTCTGAATGGAGAATTAGAAGAAGAAGCTTACATTGAACAACCTGAAGGTTTTCTACTATCAGAAAAAGAAGTCTATGTTTGCATGTTAAAGAAGGATCTATATGGTCTCAAGCAGGCTCTCAGAGCATGGTATGCTCATCTTGACAGATATCTATGTCAACAAGGGTTTAAGAAAGGTACTGCTGATAACAATCTTTACGTACAAATAGATAAGGATAATTTAACAATCATTGAGGTATATGTGGATGATATAATCTTTGATAGCAATGATGATCGACTAAGTAAGAAGTTTGCTACAAAGATGCAAAGTGAGTTCGAGATGTCTTTACTTGGTGATTTGACATACTTTTTAGGGCTTTAAATATCTCAGCAAGAGAAAGGAATATTTATATGTCAAGCCAAGTACAACAAGGAAATACTCAAGAAATTCAAAATGGAATATTGCAAACCTATCCTTACTCCGATGGTAATAGGATGCAAATTGAGCATAGATGACTCATCTACGGATGTGGATTAGAAGTTGTATAGATCTATGATTGGTAGTCTTCTATATGTAACAACCTCTTGACTAGATATTATGCAAGCTGTTGGACAGTTAGCAAGATTCCAAGCAACACCAAAAGAATCACATATTATTGCCGTCAAAAGAATTCTTCAATATCTAAAAGGCACAATAGAATATGGCTTGTGGTATCCCGAGGGCAACAATATCATTATTCAAGCCTTTAAAAATGCAGATTGGGTAGGAAGCATTGATGATCGTAAGAGTACTAGTGGAGCAACATTCTATCTAGGTGGTTGTCTCGTATCTTGGTTGAGAAAAAAGCAAACCTCAATTTCGTTATCTACAGTGGAAGAAAAATACATTGCAACGACAACATGTTGTGTTCAATTCCTTTGGATGAAACAAACTTTGCAAGATCTTCACGTACAATTCAGTGAGCCTATTTCCATCTTCTGTGATAACACCAGTGCCATTAGCATCTCCAAGAATCTTGTCATGCATTCAAAATAAAACACATTCCAATAAAATATCACTTTGTTAGAGAACAAGTTGTTGAAAATAATATCAAACTTGAATATGTTGGTACAAAAGAACAAATCACTGATATCTTCACTAAACCTTTACCTCATGAAGCATTTGAATATCTTTGCTAGAAGCTTGGGATTCTCCCAAGTTCTCATTAGATTTTTCTTATTCAGAAAATAAAGAGGGAATGGAAGTGTGTATAGGTTCGCAGGATGGTTGCGTGTCAGGGGGAATTTACCCTTTTCCATTTATGTCAAAGGGGGAGAGAAGGCAATAGGAAGAGGTTCCCTGATTGCAGGGGGAGTACTTGTGTTGTGATCGATGCCAAAGGGGGAGATTGTTGATCTAAAGATGATCTGAGGTTGTCATTGATGTCAACCCAAGCAGCACCAGGGGATACCCTAATCTTGCAAGGGAATTTTGACTTGACAAATTTCTATATTTTGAGTCAATGATCTTCTAGATAGATTCTACTCATCAAGATGTTTTTGTTGATATATGGCATGCCAAGTAATTCTTCACAGTTTGAGAGATATTCATGTTCGAAGTTAGTAACCCTAGTTAATGGGCTATAACCCTATGGGGTTGTGGCATGACACTCATAATTGGTTTTATTCATTGAATAGTCATTAATTAATAATTTTTTAAGCTCATAAAATCCCTCCAACAGTCTCTATAGAATCCACTCTTAACTCTTTAAAAAGAAATCTTATATATCCTCCAAATGGAGTGATCGTGGAATTTTTGCTATAACTTCATTTTGGTGAAGTCTTAAATTATAAAATTAAAAACTATTTGATTAGAAATCCTCATGAACGTATTCACCTAATTTCAGATCTTGGTTCACTATAGTTTCAGAGATTTGATCTATGGAAGTTAGGGTTTTTGCAGGCTGCCGAATGTCATCTCAAAGAAGTGACCTTGGAAAAATTGTCATAACTCTCTCTTTGAGAAGAGGATTGGAATTTTGTAAAAAGTGGAAGATAGTTCACATAATTTAGTTTTCTTTGGATCGATTTCAGAGCTAATGGATGAAACATTGACATGTGGCACGTCTTACAAGTTAGCTCTTTTGAACTAGTCCATAATTAGGTCATTGTGAGAGATTGGACATAACTTTGCCTTGAAGAGTCCGAATCAGGTCAGACATGTGGCATTGGAAAGAAGACTCAGAGGGTTTCTACAAGACCAAAGATCACATGTTGGGGATCTGAAATCATAGAGATACATTAGATTAAATATCTTTCTCCTAGAAGGCAAGAAAAACAATATCAAGTGTTGTCAAGGGGTGCAAAGGACCAAACTTTCTAGGGAAGTAAAGAGCAAGGTGTAGCAAAATAATGCAATAGAGGTAAGATACAGGTAAATATCTTTTGTATATGCATGTTCATCTGTTAATTGCATTAGGTTCTTTGTATTCTAATTTGTTGTTTCTGTTTAGCACTGACATATGCTCTGCAGGATGAGGTAAGTTTTGCTATTATCATGTCATGAGTATTTCCTTGAAGACCTTTTGCAGGTATTATATATTCATAAAAAGAAGATTCAATGCATAATCTAATGTTTTGAAGAATGAGAAAGGGTAGCATGACAAGAGAAGCAATCAAGGTGCAGAACAACAACAAGAAGTTCACCACTTGAAGTCTTCAAGTGGGCAACACTGCATACAGAAATTGTAAAAGCATATTTGTAAAATTTATACAAGTGTCTACCTACCAAGAGTTGAAGAGGTAGTGTAGGGAGGTCTAGGATCATCATCAGGTGGTTATGTCATAGTTGGGTTTATGGTCTAGTGTGTCTTCTTCTTCTACATCATTCTATATCATTGTAGAGTGGACCATTTTCCCTGGTATGGGAGTCCATTCTTATTTTATTCTTCTATAGGGTGTTGCTAGGCTGGTGCATGAAGTCACCAACAGGTTCAAGCCTATGAAAACTTTAGTGTGGTAGGGTGGTGCTAGGGTGAGTTGTAGCTCATTGGGTGTTGGGGCATCCCTTCAGTTGACTACTGAAGAATCTTTGGTGTTGGAGCATCCATAGAGTGGGAGTTGGAGAAGAATTTTTCTCTAGATTCTAGGATGTTGGAGCTTTCGTTTCAATTGGAGTTGAAGATCAAAGAATTATTAGAAAAGAGTTCGGTGGTTTTTGACCCGAAGGCGTTTTTCACCTAAAATTTTTGTGCCTCATGTGTGCTTTTATTCACTGTTGTTACTTCATAAACATTAATGATAATTGAAGATTAACTAATGCTCTGAAAATATTTAAAAGTGATGATTGCTAAGGAATACTGATTGAGCCCCCCTTCTCAGTATTTTCCAACATCTCGCTAGGTGAGGGAACCTGTCATGATCTGGAAGGTCCCAATCTTCCATCTTCAGTAGGGGGATCTGCGCAAGACATGGACCTTTGAAGGGAACCTGCTCTAGAAGAAAGGAAATATAAATGACAAATATGTTGAAGTTTGGGTCCTTGGTGGCTTCACCTTCCCTTTGCGTGGAGGGATATAGTAAGGCAAGTTTATAATGGGCTCCATTCCCTTAGAATCTATGTCCTTAGTGCCCTGTTCTTCCTTGGCCTACAAATCGACAACTCTCATGGGTTGCTTGTCTTTTTGTTTTTGAGTTGTAGAGTGTTTTCTAGCCAATTCACATACTACCACCAACTTCTTCTATTAATCCTTCTTGGGTTTCTGTGTTTCTCTAGCGGGGTTAGGCTTCGGCCTAGGCGACCTCAGTGCCATAGGCATAGGAGCTGGAGCTTCCATACTCACCACCTTTGGAGCAGCTCCTTTAGAAGCAATATCACCACCACTACTTATAGTCTATGTAGGGCTTGGTCCTAACATGGTTTCAAGGATGAATTCTGATTCAATTTTGATAACTTGGCAAATGTAGGGCTTGTGACCAAATCCTCAAAATACGAGTGGTTCATAAGAAACAAGCAACACATACTAATGAAAACTTTAAGGGTACAAAGTGTTCTCTGTTGGACTGATACTTGTAATTTATAGGGGTTTTTGAATTCAAATCCAATTGCTCCCCCCACAATTTGACCATTAATGCTATTTTGGTGGCAGATCTTCAAAGATTTTGGCATTAAATGCCGTTAGCCCATTCCTCTTAACCGTCTTCTGTCTGTAAAATGATAAACAATGATTCCAATGGTCACTTTCCTGTTGAGCTGTGAGGTACCTCCATTCATAGTGAAACATTCTTCATGCAGCTTGATAGGTTGTATCTGTATCATCTTTCACGCAACCTTCATGTTGTGTAGTCCTCCAACCTTGGTAGTGTAGTTTCTAGTCTTGCACTCCCTTGCAACTGCCTGGAGCACTAAGACTGTCTTTCCGCCATATAGGAATTATTTAGGATACCCTATATATGGCTTCAATCAACTTCCTTTTACCCTTCCCAGAAAATGTTGTCGATTCAGCTTCGTGAGCTGAACTACACCTCCATCTACAATTTCTTTAATAATATATGGTCCCACCCAATGCATCTGAAATTTCCCCAGAAACTTAGTGAATTTACTATCATATAACAAAACCAAGTCATTTACCTTGAACGTGTAAAGCTTGATGTGTCAATCGTGCCACGCTTTTTGAAGTTCCTTTGGTACTTGCTGATGGAATCTAGCCAAGAATCGATCCTCTTCAAGCTCCATCAGCTGCGCAAGCTATTCTTTCAAGGCTTTGTGATCTACCATATGTATGAAAGCTACTATGCGCAAACTAGGCATGATATATTCCATAGGCATCACAAATTCTACACCATAAACCAATCTAAAAGGTGTCTACCCTGTCAGCTTTTTACAAGTAGTCCTGTACGCCCATAGTATTGCAGGTATGTGCACATCCCAGTCATTCCAATGCATGTTACAAATCTTCGTAAACGCATTCTTCAAAATATTATTAAAGGCCTCTACTATTCCATTAGCCTGAGGATGATACAAGGTGCTCTTCTAATGATAGACCTGGAATTCCTCAATCAATGTGCTGATTGTCTCGTTTAGGAAGTGCATACCTCAATCACTCGTCAACACTTTCAGGTAGCCAAATTTGGTTAACACACACTCAAACAAAAACTTCACTACTGTAGCCCCTGTACAATCCATAACCGGTTGTGCCTCTACCCATATGGTTAAATACTCTTTCTTGGTGATGATGTAGCATGCACCAGTTTTCTTCCCCGGGAGCTGAATTGGCCTAATGAAATAACTTGCCCATTTTTCAAATGACTGCAATGATACTTGAGGATTCAGTGGCAACTCATCCATCTACAATGGTCTTCCCATTCATTGACATGCATTGCATGCCCTATAATATGCTTTAGAATCTTTATGTAGCGTAGGCCACCGTTAACCTATGTGCAAAGTATTTTTTGCTATTGCCTTTCCTGCATAATGTCCTCCCATATCCCCTCCATGAACTTCAGCGAGGATGTTATTCCACTTAAAATCAGGCACATATTGTCGCAATATCGCGCCTGCACCCATTTTATACAAATGCCTTGCAATCATTGAAATCCATCGCGCACACTACTAGTTCCTTATTTTGCTGACTTGTATACCCTTTTGATGGCATCCCTATAGTCAAAAAGTGAATAATATCTACAAAGTAGTTATCTGCTACATGCATCGCAAATATCTGCGCATTAGGCAACCCTTCTTCCAAAGTAGTAGAATCCTTTCCTGTTTCGATTCGTGACAGATGGTCAGGTCCTGCATTCAAAATAACCTCAAAGTCATACTCCTAGAATAGCAACAACCATCAGTAGATATTCCCCCACAAAACATGCTTATTAACTAGGTATTTCAAGGCAAAATGATATGTGTACATTTTGAAATGTTTTCCTAGCAGATAGTGCTTGAACTTTTGAAGCAAGTACACCATAGCCAATCCTTCGTGCTCTGTTTTTGAGTAATTCTTCTCATCCTTCGATAATTTCCTACTTGCGAAGGCTATAGGGTGGTTCATTTCTCCTTCATCGGCCTAAGTTAGCACTGCTCCCAACA
The DNA here is from genome assembly GCA_000404065.3 of Pinus taeda. NCBI lineage: Eukaryota > Viridiplantae > Streptophyta > Pinopsida > Pinales > Pinaceae > Pinus > Pinus taeda. Next base: position 21,723 of record APFE030056182.1, on the reverse strand, counting down.
CAATGCAATAAGCATCGACATGTACATGGTATTCTTTCTTTTGATCCGAGAAGACCAAAATCCGTGTGCTGACCATATTCTCCTTTAATACATCCAAAATGCACTGGCATTCTTCATCCCAACATAATGAAGCATCCTTCTTCAACATTTTCCCCATGGGCATGGTAATCTGAGCATAAGCCTTGATGAAATTTCTATAATATCTTATATGTACGAGCATTGCACACAACGATTTGACACTTCTTGGGGCCTCCAAATTCACTATCACCGCGATCTTCGTAGGGTCCACCATCAGCCCTTGCTTTCACAACCACATGAGCCAGCAAGATCCCAAAGGGGACATAGAATAAATAATTCTTTAGATTTAGCATGATCTGGTATTTGTGGCATATATCCAACATCAGGCGTAGACTTGCTACATGGTGCTTTACTAAATCAAACATCGTTCAGTCATCAAAATACACCTTTAAGAACTTATTAATGAACTCATTAAATGTTGCTATAACTGCACAAGAGAATATCGCAAGCACATTCTTGAGTCGAAATGGCATTACGATAAACTAGAAACAACCCCATTCTGTCACAAAGGTTGTTTTGATCCTATCCTCTGGCATGATCTTGATCTGATGGTACCCAGAAAACACATCAATGAACAAATAGGCATCCTACCCTCCAACTTTTTCCAATGCTTCATCGGTAAACGACGTTGGGAATGGGTCATGGATGTAGGCATCATTAATCTTCCTCAGATCTACGCAAATCCTTATTTATCCCTTCAATTTCTTCTCTTGAACCACCATCGGGTTGACCCAATCAGATTCTTCCATAGGTTCAATGATGCCTACTTTACTCCAAGTGAACCCTTTCCTTGTATTTGGGATTAAGGCGATAAAGCGTTTGCCTAATAGGCTTCGTGTCCGGTTTCAAAGTGATTTTCATCACACCTAAGTCACCTATTATTCCCTTTAAGTCCGAAAATGTGGTAGGAAAAATATCTTGGTACTCGTGGAGTAACTCAAAAACTTTACCCACTATGGCATTGTGCCAGTAATACCCGATATTTGCAAAATTTGGCTCTACTATATTGACTATATTGAAAGAACATTTCCCATCACAACAGATCCAATTGGTAGAACAACGAAAATCTTCTACATCTTTGGGTTCTCAGGTTTACATGAGTGAAATAGTTTCTATTTCTATTTCCACCTGGTCAAAGGACTATCAAACTCCTCAAAAGAATACTGTGGAGAAAGAAATTACTGATATGCCTTCTACTTATACTCCACCTAGTTCTAGTCCTATTCATATTGAGAGACCTAGTAATGACTCTCTAATCTAACCACCTCCCAAAGGTGTTCTTTGGAAATCATCTTACAATTTGAATGCATGAGCTACCCAACATTACAATATTTTCAAAGATTTGGATCAAGCGTGATGAGCACCAATATTGCAGCAAGAATGCTGCAACTCTTGAGCTACTAGCTTTACTTTATCAACCCGGGGTTCGTAGAAACTTGGAGGTGACAATGTTGTATACACAAGTAAAAGTGATGGTTCTACCTTTTGTTACTGTTCAAATGGTGAGAGACAACTAGGGTTTTCAAGCCAGCCTCATATGGATTCAGAAGAATCTTGGTTCCTTGATGAAAGAAATAGAAATCTACTCTAAGGGAGAGCTGATCTATTGTAATAATGAAAAAGACTGAAATTCAATGCTAAGGCCCACCATTTCCTAATTAACTGCTAAGAGCTATGCTTTGGAATAATGCTAAATTAACATATACAAAATTCTATTGCCCTAAGCATGGAATTCAAAAGCATCAAACATCACTATTATGCATGTGAAGGAATGTAATAAATCTATTTTGTCTTTTTATGCTTTTCATGAAAAATCAAGTGTGCAAGCTAATCTCTTTTGGTGATGTGGCAGGTGGCTTTGGGATGCTGGTGGATGGTTGGAAGGTTCAAGAGATGGTTGGAAGGTTTGGGAGACCCTTGGGTGCTTTCCTAGAGGTTTTCCCTCAATTTAGCCTCAAAACAGGCCATTATAGGAAAACCTATAGGACGTACTAGAAACCTAAAGGATTCCCTGTATTTCTATAGGATACAACCGAGAGAAAAATGATGGGTATTGGAGGTGATGGAAGGCTTAGGGAAAGTGGTTGATGGGTGTAATGGAGTGAGAAAAGGCCTAGGATAACTTAGAACACAAAACCAAGTTTAGGAGATGGTTAGATTCACTTAACATGCATGGGGGAATTTCTATGTAAAATGATGAATTTGGTGAAGGTCTTGATGGAAACAAGGAATTCCTATGGGTGGATGAAGTTGGAAGGTGGTTTCTTGCTATAATATCTCTTTCTACTTTTGAAGCACCTGCTCTGCATCAAACATGTGTAATTTCCAAAAAGTCATGTAAACAAGAAGAATTCTCATGAGCTAGAAAAGTAGAATTTAATGAACTCACTGTCTACCTTATGAATGAGAAAATTGCTAAATAAAATGGAATTATGGATGAGATCTACTGCAAGAGTGAGGATAGAAGAGATGGAAATAAAATTCTACTTTTCAAAACTGATCAAATGCTGGTTCAAGTATAGTAAACTCTAAATATTATGAAAGAAATGGAAATTTGTCTTTTTGGGGGTGCATAAGGGTCTTTTCCTCAAATCATGATCCCAGAAGAAAGAGGTGAGGCTAGGACACCTATTGATAGCTTTGTGGTGCTTCTTTTATCCCTTCTAACCTGCTATTGAAGTAAGGCGTAAATGGAAGCAAACTAATAAAAAATTAATCAAATATACACTACTTGCAATGAAATACTTCTAAAGAAAATTTAACCATTAATCTATGAAACTAAGCTAAGAATAAAGATACAAGAAGAGGAGCCTTTGCTGCTAGGGTTGGGCCCTAACCTAAGAGCTTCAACCCTCTGAGTTAACTCAGTACTGGATCAAGAAAAAATATCATTCTTATTACCAAAACATAAAATTACATCAAAGTCCTCCACAAGTTTGGAGCTTGAAAATAACTAGATTTCCTACAACCAAAATTTGAATCCTAATGAGGCTCTAGGCATCTATACTTATACAAATGAAGTCCCCAATGACTTCCTTAAATTTAGGGAGGCTTGTATCCCAAACTTGAGATAAAATAACTCCTTATCTATCACTTGCTCGGCTTCCTCTTGATCTTCATGTCTTGGCTGCTTGCATTCTAAGCTAGTGGGATTAGTGGAGGAATATTTTAATGGGGGAGGAGTAAATGAGGATTTACCTCCTACAATCTCTCTCAATTCTCCCGTTTGAGTTTCAATCCATAGTCTTGCCAAAATTCCTTGATTTTCTCTTCCAAACCTACATTCAATGCATATTAGTCCACTAGGCATAATATCTCACTCTAACTCATCTCATTAAACAAAATATAATCAAAACATGTAATAAGTTGTGGGAAGAGTTGGTTTGACTAAGTTAGAAGGTGAACTAAGGCCCATATAATTACCCAATGATGAGGCTCATCATCACCCCTCTACTGAAAGTGTTTCTCACCCTTGAGAAACTCAATCAATATCCATGTCTTTCATAGCTCTAGTGGCCTCCCTAATATCCCATGCCTTTGTTGTCATTTCCTCTTCTTGTGCATAGAAACTTGCCTTCTTTTCTACCTCCTCCCACTACCTCCTTTCTTATTCTACCTTGATTCCTTCTTGCATCCCTAAGAGTAGTGGTGGACTGAGTCTCAAGCCAATCCAATTAACTTTGAGCCTTTGCATAGATTGCTTATATATGGGCATCCTATTCAGTGCTTCTCTCATTCTTTGAGGAGGGTGGTACTCTCTTATCTTTAAAATGTATGGAAATTTGTTCCATGTCCTCAGGAAAGATTGCATACTATCATCCCCTAACAATTTGAACATGTCCTCAAAATGTGTAATTTCGTGCTCTTGGGAAGCAAGATACTTGGGTCCAAGGTGAGGATCATTTGCAATTGAATTATGTATACTGATTAAGGCCATTGGGTTGGATGGCTCAACTTTGATCATAAGAGGCTCTACTTGATCTCTTGCTAATATCTTCTTCATTTTTGCAACCCTTGCTTCCTCATGGTTCATCCATGATGTCGAAGCCATCAACTGTAAATCTCCTAGCTTGGCATTAGGGTCCCATACATTCATGTTTGTTATGGCCATGCTATGCAAATAAAACTTAGACATCTTGTCCCTATATTCCAATGTTCTTTGATCACAAAGATCAATGAACTATATATAATCTTGAAATGGCATAGTGCCTCTTTGTGCTAGGGTCTTTATTTGGAACTGCAACCACTATTCCTTAAGGTATAGGGCATAAGATTTAGCTGATTGCTTCCAAAGAGAGTCTGGCCATGGATTTCAATTGATTCTCTCTTTCTTGCATCTATCCTTTCAACCATGCATTTTCTATATCTAATTGATTTCTCATTATGGCCTCTCTGTCTCTTAAGCTACTTAGTTCTCTTCCCATCTCCTTGAGCTTCTCCTCGATGTGACCAATGTCTTCCACCCCCTTGGATTTTTCAATCTGCATCCATCGATGAGTTCTGGCTCTCTTCTTCTCAAGCTCAAAGAATAATGGAATACAAAATTTTTGTGAAATGACCCTACCCCCTTCAATAAATCTATAGTAGTCAAGGTTAGGTTGGGGGCTAGGTTCCCTTAGATTTGGGTCGTCTTCTTTAGTTTCTTGTTGTAGGCTTCCCTCCTTGTCCAATTTTTGAGTCTCCTATAGGTTTAACAAAGTCTCTTGTAGGACTGCTTCTACTTCCTATAGGTCCTGTTATGTATCATGTAGGATTTCTTTTCTTTTGGATGAGGTGGATCTAATTACAAGCCTTCTCACATAGGTGATGAGAGACTTAGGAGGAGGCATTTTCTCCTACTGTTTAGGTGATTCCTCAATTACAATGGGAATTTCGGTTGGAGTTTGGGGTTTCCCCTGCCTTATTCTTGTGCTTTTCCTTGTTCTGAAATATAAGGGGGTCTGCCTTTGTCTTTTGCCTTTTTGTTTGATAGGGGTGCTAAGAGAAGTGAGGGCAGCTGCTGCTTCTCTCTATGTGGGTTCTAGAGACACTCTAGGTGACTCCTCCTTGTCTTCTACCTCCTCTTTTCCATTTCCATTTTCCTCTATGTTTTTCCCCTCTTCTCCTCCTTTTAGTTCCTCATTTTGTTTATTAGTCTCCTCCTTGACATCTTCCTCTATTTCATCATCACCTTCCTTCTCTTTCTCCTCTTCTCACTCAGATGTCTCATCTTCATCCCTCTCTTCTTCTTCTCCATCTGATTCAGTTTCTTCTTCATATTTTTCATTGACATTAGGACTAATGTCATATCTGAGGGCTTTGATATCCTCCTCTGTCTACATGTCTCTAAAAATTTCCCATTGGATAGGAATTCCGAGGTTGTGGAGGGCATCTTCTATGATGATTCTAATCAACCCATGGTGGGCTAACTCTTGGTGGTTTCCATCCTTCACCTTTATGCTTGTATCTATGCAGAAGGAAGTATGGTATGTTGAGCCTGTGGTGAGGAGGTGTTTCTACTCCAAACCTCAATTCTTCAAGAAGCCTAAAGTGATACCCATAAACCACATTATACCTACCTTCACATGATATGTATTTAATAAGGTGGTACCTTACCTATTCTAGGGGTATGGTAGGCTTATTCTTTGTACTCCATTTTTGTCCTCAATGGGCTCTTATCCATCTAAAAAGAACTTCTTCTTGGCAATCTGGCTATCTCCCTTGTCTTCCTTTCTCCAAGGCACTTGTAGGGGAAGTGTGGCAATCTTGCTTATGAGTTTAGTGGCATGGACTCTGGTCAGTGGAATGAGGGAGAGGGAAAAATCTCGTGCTACTTCATCATCATACCCTCTTAATTTTTCAAAATACCCCATCCAATTATGCCTTATGGATATTTCTAACACTTGAGGGCATTGGTGGATTCTCACAGTTTTAATGGACTCCATTCTACTAAACACCCATGTCATTTTGGTTGGTGGATTTTCAGGAGCTAAGATGGTTGTTACAATTTTTAAATGCAAAAGTAAATAACTAAAAGAGTTGTGGAGATAATTCCCTTATACAACTACCAAATTCACTCAATACTAAGGGATTTTTGTTCAATTCTCTTTAAAAAAGGGAAGTAATTATAGAGCCTACCTCCTCGTAGTGTTTGTTGTAGCCAACCCCTGTGTTTTTCCCTCTGAAATTCCTCTCGGCCAATCCTATAGACCGTCTCTCTGTATCTTGTAGGATTCTTGTGCGATCCTGTAGGATTTCCTGTGTAATCCTGTAGGAAGTCCTGTGCAGGAGAAAGGTGGAATTTTTCTTCTATAGGTTGCCTAGGTATGAGAGCGAATTTTCTAGAGTGAGCCTCAAGGAGATTAATGCATGAGTGCATGGGGATCAACGATTATTTCCTCTTATGATCGAGTTATGTGAGGTGGTGTGTTGGCAGCGGAGGCACATTTTCTATTTTTGGATCATTGTTCCCCACTACCACCTCATCATTTCCCTCTCCTCGTAATCAACTCCCAGTTCATGCCCCTGTAGACTTAACTGCTTTTGTCCTTCTCCTCTCTTTTTTGACTTGACTACTACAACATGTGGGAGGACGAACTGTTTTGTCTTCATCGACTGAACGAAGGTGGCCAAGTTAACTAGCCACATTTCTCTTATAAATCAACTTGCTTGTAACCTTTATATCTTTTGACTACATTATGCAAATAAGAGAGTGAAGTGAGATACTTACCTATGGTGCTAATACCTTACTACAGTTGCTGCAGACTTGAGGTGCTTGCTATGTGTTGGCTGCAATGTATTTCTCCTTCATTTTTTATTGCTCTCTGATGATTATTTTGATGTGAAGGTGTTGATGCCTCGAAAATTGCTGCATCAACATCAGGGAAAACCACCCGATCTAGACCTTAAAGGCAGCTCCTTTTCCATTTGGTGTGGTGGCTCCGATTGGATATAATGGGACCAGTTTCCCAATGGTTGGCAAATAGGATGGATAAGTGGTTAATTTTCTATTATCTAATAATAATGGATGGATCATTTATTCTATACTGCAAAAATAATAAACAACTTAATCTATCCTGGGAAATTTCCAATTTAGTGTAACTTTTGATGATCTTTATTTACAACTAGGCATATAGATGATTCTATTGGTAAACAAAGACATTCATTCATATGGTAATTACTATGTTCAAGTAGTTGAACAAAGTAATCATTAAAACATTATTACACTACTCTTCATATATCAATGACATAAATATGATTGAAATAATAACACTCCTTAAACATTCAATAATGATAAGTAAAAGGACTGTTGTTAAAACACATACATATATCCAATGATAACAAGGTTAAATAAATGTTGATTCATATAAAAGAATGGAGCAAAGACACAGATAATAGTACCATATGTAATTTGGATCCCTCCTGATATCAATCGCATTCATATTCCTTCTTCTAACTTAGAACACTTTCACAAAAAGCAATAGTGCATATCTCATCAAAGCATTCTTCATTAAAATTCATAATAGAGGCCTAGTCTTCATAAAAAAATATATCATAGGCACAATAGTGTGACTTCCTGATCCAAGTTTTAAAAAAAATTTAGGACCCTTTCTAAAGACATGAAAGGGTCTATAAATACTATCTAAGCTAACTAATTATGAAAAACAAAATGCTATTAGGTGGTATAACCAAATCATGAAGATCTCCTTGAAATAGGTTTGTTTGCAGTTGGTAGCATGATTCATTGTTTCGGCCGATCGTCCTTTGGCTTGAGTTGGCAGATAGAAAGCATTGGTTGCAATTCTAGAGGGTGACTCAGATGAGAATGCAGTTAGGCTGAATACATAGCATCATGAATTCCAGGAATCATGTAACCAATTGCATCGGTTAAACATTTGAGTGTTGCCCTTTGATTGTATGGTTTAACAAGGAAGAACCAAAAGGTGTCCCAGGTTAAACTTTGGATGCCTCTGATTAATCACTCCTTCTTTTCCAATTCCTGATTGCATGTTTGTTCCAATGCTTTGACTGATGGCAATTTACTTGGAGTACACTCTAAAATCATGTTAGATAGATAAAGAGTATCATTGATTAACTCAATCAAATTACTGGTTGCTGATCTGCATCTTGAAGTTTCCCTTTCTGCTTCCATCAATTGTGAGTGCCATTCTAGGAAAAGAATCTCCTTGTGTTATTCTAGAATTTTAAGCAGATTTGCAGCTTGCCCTTCACTAGTTTCTTGCCAAGAAAGAAAATTGGTTAAACTTTCATTGGCCTGTTCCAAATTTTTCCTGGCATCGACTGATTTGTCAATCATTGATGAAGCAATTTTACAGAGGGGCTCGGTAAGGGAAATATTATGACATAGTAAATTTAGTTGTTTAATCAATGCTTTATTGATCTAGAAAGCCTCGGACCCGAACTCTGTTGGTTGAGGAAAACTCTTGAACTTCTCAACCTGTTGTGATAATTAAGTGATTTGCTCATCTTTTGTTTTACTCATCTGTTCATTCATTGTTTTGAGCTTGGACAACGCTGTAGATAATTCCTTTTGTTTCTGCATTGCGCTTTGGTCTATCCTTTACTTCTCCTTGAGCAATTTCTCATTTAATTGGTTGTTTACTTACTGCTGTGCTGCTAACTATTATTCCAATTGTTCTATTATTTGCTATTTTTCGGATACTTGTGCCTCCAATGAAATAATTATTTGGTCATTTTCTTTTACTAAATTGCTCACTTCTGACGCTTTATCCATAGTAGCTGCCGAGAAGGCCCCGACATATTGAGAGAGTTTCGTGAGGTATTCAGAAGGATTGAATTCTTGTTTCGATACCACATTAGCCATCCCTATCTGTGCAGGCAAAAGGGAATATTTATCAAGCCTTCTCTTTTTCCTTTGTCTTTTTACTACAGCCATATGCTTAGGACTGTAAAAGACATCTAATGGTGCTATTTCTTCTGTCTGCAAAATAATTTCATCTGATGGATCTTTAGGAATTATCTCTATATCTTTGCTTATGGGTAGGCTGCTAGTTCCTTTAGCTGAAACCATACTTGTTCCTGTCTTGTGACCAATTGTCACTTGAGATGTACTAAAACCCTGTGAATTCTTAGGATTTCTTATAATGGAATCGAACTCTTTCCATTATTTAAGGAGCTTGGGATTGATTTGAGTATCTATATCCATGTGTTCGCTGCCTTTTTCCTATTCTCTCTCATGTTCTAGCTCTTTTCCTTTCTCAAGAATTTTTTCTACAACAGGAGGTTTGTCAACAGTTTGTTGTTTAGGCTTGCTTGGCTAGATTGCTAGAGTGGTGGCTAATAAGTCCAGAGGTAGAGTTTACAACCTCTCTTCTCTAAGCTTATTAAACACTTCCATCCCTTCATCTTTATACCTGATCGTGGCCAATGTTTTTAACTGAAATAATGATTATGTTGAGGAAAATAGGTAATCAAATTCATCATTTTCATGATACAACTTTGCAAGCTTGGCTTGTTCAAGAACATTATAGGCAACTTTTCTAGGATCATATTGTCTGTTGGGGATGGTTGCAAGATTGAGCATTTGTATTTTTTCTTCCTCCTTTTCTGTGTGTTTGTAATCATGAAGGGTGTAGACACCGCATATTAGAGGAAATGTAGGCCATACCTATTTCTTAGAGTTTCTAAGAGTTTTGGATGTCCCTTCTGTTGTTATTTGGTAAGCCAATTCTTGAGCTAACAACTTATCGAGCACATACAGAGGAGGGACATATGGTTTTGTAATTCTACCAAAAAGCCTTATATAAGTGAACTTGTCTTCTCCCAACCAATTACCAATTGCAGTCAAGTGTATCATTGCTTCCTTGGAAATCCTAGGGGCAGGTTTATCAAGAATAGCATAGTAGATAGGCAACATAAAACCACTGCAGATTTTGTACAAATGATATTTGTTATGGGCTTTCCATAACATCTGATGATAAATATGGATTGGATTGGGATCCTGGGGAGTCCATCTCCATCCAAGTACTAGATATTCAGAGTTAAAATAGAGAGTATCCATAATATAAGCACTATAATAAAAAGGGGGTATGGTCCTCGTAGTTTTGCGTGAATTTGATATGAATTCAAGAATTGTTGTGGCTAATTTGTCGGACAACATGTTTGCCCAATCCATCACATAATTATTGACTGCTAATTTCATTAAAGGGAACATTTCAATGGTGAATTTAGAAGAATCATGTATCCCCCACATTCTACACATCATAGCCCCGACATAACAGTAAGGAGAAGCCAATGAGTCCACTGAGTAATTACGTGATGATTCGTGTTTGTGCTTCTCAGGATTATGTCTCCACTGCTTAATCGGGGCTGATTTTGTCTCATTTTCATTCATAAATTTTTCCAAGAAGGCTTTGTTATACCACTTTTTAGGTTGAGGCAAGTGATACATTTTCCTTATATCATCAAGCTAGAACGAGCCAAAAATCCTCCCATCAATTGTGCAAAATGTTCTGTTTGAAACTAGAATTTCCTCTACCAGCCACCTCACTATGTAATTGTATGGCAGAATCTTTTCTCACGCTGCTATTCTGTGAAAATATGAACGAGCTAAATCTTTGAGGGATGCTTCTGATTTTCTAGTCGAGTCAGTTGTAGCTTCTTTCGATACTTCCTTAGGCTCCTCTGCTTCAATTAAATTGTAAATGCTCTCCCAACTAGTATTTACAAGGCCGAGACAAGTAGTGTCTGAGATTAACCCTTTTTTGCTTGGCCCTAGATCTTTGGCTAGCTGCGTTACTGCTGTAGGAGCTGCGGCTGCAGATTTCTTTGATTTCTTCCCCATTTGTTTAAAATTTCTAATTTGAGCAAAGTTTTGCACAAGTGATGATAAACATGTGATATAGAGAAATGATTATATAGGCAAATATGGAAGAATTACATCGATCAATATTTGATAATGGATTATAGTGAAATTGTTGTGGATAAAATCTACAGAAAAATCTTCCCTTAACTGCTTTATTGATTAGTCATTTAACCTGTCAATCATGGTAAAGGAGGTTTTAAATGTCCATGATGTCGTTTATATGCCAAATGATTCATTGAAGCATGGCTTGGATTTCTTTAATGGATAATCAGAAGTAAATCACAAATCGACGATCGGTAATGTGAAAGGAAAGGCTTTAATATTTGTTTTAAACATTTTCGATCACCGAAAGGTGATATAATGCATGCAATCATTTAAGTATGTTCTCGAGATATGCGCCTTATTAATGCATCGTAATTGGGGAATGGGTTTGGGTTTTATTACCGTGTTAATGTGATTTCATCGATCGCCGATTGTGATACGCCTTATCGCATCGAAGGATTCGAGTATGCCTTTAATCATATGTTGACATGTTGTTGCCGATTGCCAATGGCAATATGCTTTATCGCATAAGGGACATCAAGGGGGCTATTTCATTGTTCTTTGTAATTTTCCATTCTTGATATCTGATTGCGATTACCTTTTCGGATGAGAGTGAATGAATGCATGTTTATAATGTTTCCCTTGTTATTGCGATATGCGATCTTGCGATCGCTTTATCGCAATAACAAAGGACTTTATGATTTTTTAAAGACCCACTTTATTTCTATTCAAAAGGCTTTTAAAGTACTTCATTTACATTAATCATTTTGATAAGGGGTTTTCCTTATGATGGGTTAATACCAATTTATTCACACATCTAAGTTTATTTTAAAAAGGACCAATTTCATACTATGATTTTGTATAAAAAATAATATGAAATGGGGGGTTGTTGTACAACACAACAATTGGCGATTCATTGGGAGAAACAGTTAACTCTGAGAAATTAATTAAAATACTTAAACTTTCTTAATTTGGAAACCTTTTCTGATAGATAAAATCTAATATAACTAGGTGATCATAAATTTTGAACATAATGATAACAATTTTTGCTATTTCCTCCTGTTTTTAGAATTAAATACATTCTAAGCTTTAAGTAAACCTTAATTGGTTGATAATGATGAAACAAAAGACTTTTCCAACTTAGCTTTTATAATAACTTCTTTGTCATAGGTAGAGCCTCTGTTGCCAGCAAATGTCTATAGTCTCGACAGGGTACCTTTTAACCATTTGATCATTCATTATTCCATCCATTTCAGAGTATAATTAAAAAGAATGAATCCAAAAGATATGTTTCCATATTTTTTTATTACTTTTTCCTTTTTTCCTTATTTTGTAAGATAAAAAGCCATTGTCCTGATTTGGTGGCCAGCTGTTGACAATGCCATTCACCAGTTGTAATTTAACTGCACAAGTTGGCTCGTGATGAGACCCCTTATCTTATATTTATAAGCCATTACCCTATTTTGGTATGCAGTATTGGTAATGTCAGCTGAACTATTCCCCTATGATAATGGTAAGCAGGCTTATAATAAGACCTCTTATCTTTTATATCAAGTATATTTTAGAATTACACTCTGAGTAATTATAAACTTTGATGGATGAGATGAACAATTTTCTCCTTAAGAGAATATGGATGACAGGGCGAGAGTTAAAGTTGGTAAGATTGAATCAGTCTCTGTTTTGTATTGATGACCGTTTTCAGGATTTTTTAAAACATTACAATGATTTACAATAGTTCTAAGTTTTGAGAGAATTTCACAAAAATAAAATGGGGGTATTCAGAATCTAGATATAACTAATTTCCTAGAATTTTCTTTTCCTTTACAGCTTCCATTTCGTAAAAGTAAATATCAAGACTATTTTATTTTGAGTAACTTTTTCAATATAGTAAAGACCGATTTGAGGCTTTTCACAACTTTATTTTCCTAAGATTCTAAACAAAATAGGTTATGCACACAAATTTTGCTGAAAATTGAATATTTACAAAGGAAGAAGGGGTTACCTCCTCAATTGAAGAATTTTTTGAAGGTAAGGCCATTAATAGGAAGAGAATCTCTCTTTCCTGATAGATCTTGCAATATGAATGTAGAAGGGCCTATCTTCTCACTGATTTGGAATGGTTCAAGCCACATTTTCTAAAACTTAATATGTCTTCCTTTATCCTAAAACTAGATCACCAACTTGTAAATGTTTTGAGCTGGTTGAAGTTGTATCGAAATATGACTTAATAATCTGCTGATGTTTTGCATGTACAATTTCGGCTTTCTCTCTTTCTTCTTCTAATTTCAGAATTTGATCATGTCTAGGTTGAATAGAAGATGAGGGATTCTCTTTAATAAACTGCACTAAAGCTAGTGATGGAAGTACTAAATTTGTTGGTATGACAACTTCCTTGCCATACACTAGATTAAATGGAGAAGTGCCTATGGAGGATTTTTGTGTTATTTGGTCAGCCCATAATGCAAATATCAAATATTTATGCTAGTTTTTATGATTTTGCTCAATAGTTCTCTTACTGATTTTGATAAGATTTTTATTTATGGATTCTGCTAAACCATTACCCTGAGGGTAGTAGTTCATAGAATACTTCAATTTAAATCCGGTTTTGATAGAAAACTCAAATATAGAATTTCCAGAGAAGTAAGATGCATTATAAAAAAATAAGAGCGTTTGGGACACCAAACCTGGTAATAATGAACTGATCTATGAATTCAATAATTGCCTCAGAGTTTGTTGCCTTCAAAGGAATTGCTTCAACCCACTTAGTGAAGTAATCAGTGGCTGTAAGGATATACCTATGCTACTTGGATGAATGTGGAGTGATTTCTCCAATGATATCCAATCCCCATTGTTCAAAATGTTGTTCAATGTTGACTGGTTGCAAAGGGAAAGCCGACTTCTTCTGTCTTCCACTAGTGGTTTGACAACTTTAGCATTTCCTTACATATTCATGAGTATCATTGAACAGGGTGGGCCAATAATATCCAACATTAATGATTTTATGAGCTGTTGTATTAGCTCCAAAATGTCCTCTTGCTGGTCCATCATGTAGCTCCTGCAAGACCTTTTTCACTTCAGGTTTTTCTAAGCATCTTAACAAGATTGAATCATAATTTCATCTAAATAATACATCATCTACAATTATGAAGTTTTTTTCTTTCAACCTTATACCACGTTTGTTTTTATAGGAAAGGTTAGAAGGAGCATATCCATTTTTCAAATAGAAAATCAGATCTGCATTCTAAGATTCAGGATTAGTAGTACTTATCTGATTGATTTCTTCAGTATTTTTTGTACCTTCAGATTCCTTAATATTGGATGCTCCTGCTAACAACCTGCAAAAACCTTGGCCTTTGACAATCTTTGCTGGTTTGATTCCCAAGTCATATTCTTGTAATGTTGTGACCCAATTTGCTCTCTTTTCTCCTGATTCCCTTTGAACTAGTAATTGTCTTATTGTCGAAAAAGGGACTATAACGTTTGTGTGAGATTTTAAGAGAAAGGGTCTGTAATGTTTAATGGCTTTGTACACAACAAAGGCTTGTTTTTCAACTTCCGAGTAATTAAGTTCAGCATCTTGAAGGTTTGAGCTGTAAAATGAGATTGGTGCTTCCAAGTTTGGATTGCTAATTTGTGTGAGTATTGCTGCATAAGATGAATCAGATGCAAGGGTATATAGCATAAAACGATTTGAAAAATTATGAGTGCTTAAAGCAGGGGAATTTATGATCGATTGTTTGATGGAATCAAATGCCTCTTTCTCTACATGCCCCCATTTAAACACTAAATTTTTCTTGATCATAGTTTGCAATAGCAAAACAATCTAGGAAAAATCTGGGACAAATATTTTTACAAAGTTAATTTGACATAAAAATTACTGCATGGATTTTTTATTATGAGGGAATGGAATATCAGAAATCTCTTTGATTTTATATGGATCAATATAAATACCATCCTTTGAAACAATGAAGCCCAAGAGCTTACCTTGATTAAGAGCAAAAAAAGACTTCTTTGGATTGAATGAGATACCATACCTTTTACAACGTTCAAAGAATTTTTATTTTTTTATTTTTTTTATTTTTATTTATTTTATTTATTTATTTTTTTTATTATTTATTTTTTTTTCAGATCGTGTAAATGAGTTGATTTTTTCTTGGAAAATATAGTAATATCATCTAAATAGACAACTAATGATTTATTGATCAATCCTTTGAATGTTATGTCCATTTCTCTTTGGAATGTAGCTCCAGCATTGATAAGTCCAAAAGGCATTTTTTGGTAGGCATAAGTTCCCCACTTGGTTCTAAAGGTAGTCTTAATTTTGTCATTAGGGTGGACCAATATTTGATTATACCCTGAAAAACCATCTAAGAAGGACATTAACTTAGAACTAGCTATTGAATGGAGCGTCTGTTCCATGGTATGTAAAGGGAAGTTATACTTTTGGCTTGCTTTGTTAAGATTTCTAAAGTCGATACAAATCCTAATGTCGCCATTTTTCTTCCTTACTAGCACCATATTGGACACCCAGATTGAATGTCTAACAGGAAAAATTATCTAAGCTTTCAAGAGTTTTTTAGTTCAGCCTTTATTTGACTCTCTAAGTTAAGATGAATCTTCCTTAACTTCTATTGCACTAGTTTTTGTTCAGAAAGAATTGGAATAATATGTTGAATGATAGATGTATCGTATGTTTTCAAATCATCATATTTCCAAGCGAATACATTCTTATATTTTTGCAATAATCTAATGAATGCAATTCTTTCTTCTGAAGAAAGTCCTAATCCCAAATTTATGTTTTGAGGATTATTCTCAATACCAAGGTTTATCAATTCAAATCTCAAAGTAGAACTCTAGAGTTTTGAATTAGTTACATGTTTAAACCTGTCCTTGATGTCATATATATCTTCAACCTTAACCACTGGTTTAGGTATTGAGTTTTCTTCAAGCTTTTCCTTCATTTGGAGGTCATGGTCACTTTCATCAATAATTTGATCATCAGAGGACTTGTCAGAAGTCAAGAAGTTTAAAATGTCTTCATCAAGATTGAACACTCGCTAATTAGTGATATTATCAGGAATTAATGGTCTAAAAATTAATTCTACCGAAAATCTGTCTAGGCTATCATCTTCAGATGGGAGGAGCTTGGAGGCAATATTAGCCAGTAAATATGCTGTGGCATTCTGTGATCTAGGGATGGGATAAATATTGAATGCTAAAAATTGAGATATAAGTTCTTGTACTAGAGATTGATAGTGTTTAAGGTGACTAGAAAGGCAACAAATTGTATTTCTAACTTGTTTTATAACAATTTCTGAATCATCGAACACTTTCAAATACTGAACTTTAAGACCGATTACTTTGTAGAGTCCTTGAATTAAGGCCTCATATTCAGCTATATTATTTATACATTCAAATTCCAATTTGCGTGATAATAAAGTCTTTTCCCCCTTAGGACTAACTAAAATGCATCTTGCTCCTACACCTTCACTAGACTTAGACCCATCAAAATATAATGACCAAAACAAAGATTTATTTGCAATTTTATTTACATTTTTCTCAACAACATTAATACATCTTGATGTATCTGTTTGTGAAAATTTTTCGATTTGAGATGTGAAATTGTTGACTGACAAGGGTGATGGTTGGGTGGTGAAATTGCCAAAGAATGATTCAAATGAGTAATTCCCCAAAATATTGTTATTGAATGCTATTGGTTTATTTTCTTGTTCGAATTCAGTAACAGTATGGGTCATGTGTTTCTCCCGATCAATCTTGATCTGATTTGGCTTTCCTTTATAAGGGAGCCACATATGAGACCAATTGGTGGAAATATAACCATGGAGTTTCTCAAACCAGTCTCTACTCAAAATCAAGCCATAGAATTCAAGTATATTAGCGATTAAAATGTCGATTCTCTAAACCACTCTTGGATTAGCTGATAACCTAATAGTAACTGAGTTGATTTCTCCTAAAACCTAAACTTTAGTTCTACCCAACTGTACAATATGAATTGCAGACTTTTGGGGTTCAATGTTTAGTTTCGAACAAACTGAAGCTAGCATTATATTAGAGGAAGCCCCTGAGTCAATCAAATACTTGTGTAGATTTCTATTATAGATCTCGTAGGTTAAGAGGATAGGAGGGGTATGAGAATTCGATCTATCTCTGATTAAAACAACATCAGTAGCTTCTACTCTACGAGGAGGTGTTTTACCTATTTCATTAGCAGCTTTAGATATTACAACATTTGGAAGCGGAGAAGAAGGAACAACATTTAACTCTTTAATAAGTAATTTATGTTGATGTTTGAGCTTACTAAGCTCAAACATAGTGATATTTTCCTTTTTCTTCTTCATGTCTTCAATAATATTGTAGTCCATAGAATCTGTAACTACTAATGTCTTTAATGTTGGAGGTGGATTTGAAGTTGATGGTTGATTTTGGGATGATATTGCTGTAGATTTCTTTGTGGGGACCTTTTCTTTTGTTGTAGTAGTACCTGAATTCCTTTTCTTTGAAGTTATTTGAATAGGTTTAGGAGTACCTTTACTCCTGGTAGTTACAGGGAAAACTTCCTATTCATTTTCTATATCAGAATTAGGCAAAATAAAGTCCCACATCCCATGAAATTCTACAATCTCCTCTTCTTTAGGTTCTTCGGATGACAAGACTATTTATTCTTCTTCTTCTTTGGGATTAGAGTCTACATTGGATATGTCATTTGGTGGTTTTGATTCAAGTTTCTTAAAATTCCTAAATGGTCTTTTTTTTGAAGTCTCAGCTACTTGTTTTTTGATTTCTACCATTTTGTTTGACATAGTCTTGAGGAATTTTTGGAGATCCTCCATATCATATGGGTCTTTGGGGGTTTTCTTCTTTGAATCATCTTTGAAAGAAATGTTTTTGGATTTTCTATATTCAAGAGCAGCCTTTTTTTCTAAAGCAATAATGTGTTTCTCTACTGCAAGCACCTCTTTCATGTTTTCAGCTAAAGTTGGTTTAGCAGCTCTATCTACAAAAATAGCTATATTTGAAGGTAGGCTGTTATATACCATTCACTTCCGATTTGCTCACTTGGTTTAGAGGTGGTTGGAATCTTATTCAAGAGTTTATTAAATTGGGAGTTGAACTCCTTTATTGGTTCTTTAGATTCTATCCTACTATTTGAGAGATCATTGATTAGCATTACTAGGGATCTTTCATCACCATACTTAGTTAGGAACTGCTCTTGAAAAATTTTCCAACTTGTAATGGATCTAGAGGGTAGGGAAAAATACCAAGACCCAGTTGATCCTTGCAAGGTATAAGGGAAAAGCCTAACAACAACATCTTCCTCTGTCACTCCTTCTAAGTTCACTGCCAACATGAAGTTGTTAATATGCTCATCGGCTTGTATTTCGGCATCTCGATTAAACTTCGGTAACCATTTTTCGGGGTGTGATGGCAATGGATGTAATGGTGCAGGCATCGTGACTACACCAGGATTATTCCAAGGATTATAAGCCATTGTAGAACTAATACTAGATGATATTGTCGATGAAATTCCAGATGTTTGGGAAGGAGATGATATTGAAGTTTGAGAAGGTTGGGATGTTGAAGTTCCTAATCCCTATTGAACAACAATGTGTAATGGGGTGGATGGCTGAATTCACACTGGAGAGGATGAAATGGATGATCATGAGATAGTCTCACTATCAGATCATTCAGTTGTTTTTCTTGCCCTTTTCCTTTTAGGTAGGGGCAACTCAGTCGGTTCAATACCAAGCTTCCCACTCTAAAGTCTGGTGAGATGGTGAGGTGGTATGAATTGTGAAGTCTCACTACCTTGAGACACCTCAAATTTCTATGGTGATATCGAAAAGCCTTGAAGTTTATGGATAAGAGACTAAACTTTAGGAGACTCTGGAGTTAATCGTTCTGGGGAATGTTGGGGTTGTATAAATTTTGAATAATAAACATATATTCAATGGAGATTATCCTGATCATGTACTATTGCAGAATACATACACAATACATAAGCTCCTCTACATTTATCATCAATATAACAACATCAATAACAATACAACATCAAGAGCATGCACACATTAACACAATATGTAACTCGGGGAAAGCTTATAGCTGAAAACCCCACACTATCTGTATATTAATGATTGAAAACATGTAAAATTACAATAGTCAATACTTCTCACAAGTATCTAGCACTATCTCCACCTGTTACACACAATACAACTCAGATCTGATCTCCAAATCTATTCCACTGCTTGCCTACCTCCACTGCTCAATACCTGCTCAAGAATGGATAAGAATGGTTGAACCAAACTCATATTTACCTCAAAAGGATCACTAACAATGGGAATCATGTGAGCAGAGGCTATAATCACTTGGTATTGGCCAATTCTCATTGGCATAACTCAATCCCATTGGTTGTGCAAATCCTCATGCACAACTATAGTCACAACTGATAGCAATCTGATCCTCTAACACCTGTCCCTGCTGAACTGAACATGCACTGGCATGCAACTAAGTTAACTTATGTATTCTTTAGTTGCATTATGAGTTAATAATTAGTTTAACAACTCATCATTAGTCTATTTGCAGTTATACTAATTACAACTAGTTTAACCAAGTCAAACTGAACACAACTCCATCAACTCCACAATCAACTCCAACAAACCCAACTGATTGAGTTCTAACTGAAGTCATGCATGCAACAACTCAACTGACCCACAAAGAAAACATATTTCCTTCTGACAGCTGCATGTGCCACATCTGTAGCTCAAAATAAAGTGCTCCAAGAGAATAAGATAAAGTTTATAGTCTAAATATTATTATAAGCTAATAATATTTGACTGCTCTATAATTAGACTTGACAGTGTCACCGTTGTTGTCTAAAAATAGAAGTCAATCTATTTTTTCCAACTTGACCAATCATCCATAAATAGCATACTGCAACTCATAGACATGATCCATATGTCTAAAAATAGACATAGTCTAAAAATAGACTTTGCGCCATAATTTGCCTACAGGTCCACTTAGTGAAGGCAACTCTTTTCACTAAGCTCCATCATCTTGTTGCAATCTCAACACTCCCTCTCTACAAGATATGGATTATCAGCAACCCCTATCCTGCCTCGGTGGTACTCGAATTTGCTCCTGGTGAGAGCCTTCGTCAGAATATCAGCATCCTGATCCTTCGTTGGAATGTATGAAAGTAACATGATCCTCTGCTGCACACAATCTCTGATATGATGGTACCTGATGTCAATATGTTTAGATCTATCATGAAATACAGGATTAGCCGAGAGTTTAATGCAACTCTGGTTATCACAGTAAATCACAGTAGGATCCAAATGAGAACCGAACAAACCAAATAGGATCTTCCTCATCCATATAGCCTCGCATGCAGCCAAACTTGCTGCCATATACTCGGCCTCCGCTGAACTGAGTGCTACGGATCTCTGCTTTCTGTTGTACCAAGAAACTGTTGTCGACCCAATACTGAAGACCCCTCCTGATGTGCTCTTTCTGTCCATTGGGATCCCTGCCCAATCTGCATTTGTGAAGCCACATAGCTTCACCTCATCCTCCTGTATGTACCATAATCCATATCTCGATGTGCCTCTCAAATAATGCAATACATACTTGCCCGCCTTCCAGAAGAGCTTGGTAGGCTTGACCATAGCTTGTGAAAGCTAGTTAACTACATAGCATATATCAGGTCGTGTGTTGACCAAATACATCAGCGACCCCACCAACTGTCGATAAACAGTGGCATCCACTTCTTCTCCCGAAGTGGCATCCTCCTTCCCCCAACCTCCAAGAAGAGGAGTATCAACAGGCTTGCAGCCATGCATGTTGAACTTCTCCAGTATCTCCCGAGCATACTTGCCCTGAGAAACAAACAGTCCACCACTGCGCTGCCATATTTCCAGTCCTAGGAAATAGTGAAGGAGGCCCAAGTCCTTCATCTCAAACTCTGTAGCAAGATCCTTCTTGCATGACAGTATCAACAGCTCATCACCCGTTAAAATCAAATCATCAACATACAGTACAATGATAAGCAACTTACCCTCCACCACAATCTGGTATAGGTTAGGATCCGCCTTGCTCTTGGAGAATCCAAGTCCTGTGAAATAGCTGTCTATTCATGTGTACCAAGCACGTGGTGCTTGCTTCAACCCATACAGTGCTCTCTTGAGCCTGCACACATGCAACTCGCTGCTGAAGACCTCAAAGCCTTCGGGATGCTCAATGTAAACCTCCTCCTCAATGACTCTGTTGAGGAACACAGTCTTCACATCCATCAGATGAATGTGCCATCCCATCTGCACTAAGAGAGCAAGGATCGTCCATATGGAAGAATACCTTGCGACATGTGCAAAGGTCTCCTCATAATCGATCCCCTCTATCTGTGAAAAGCCTTAGGCAACAAATCTTGCCTTGTACTTCTCCACACTCCCGTCAGCTGCATGCTTAACTTTGCAGATCCATCTCGAAACCACCACTGATTTCCCTTCCAGTCTAGGAACAATCTCCCATGCACTGTTTCTGATACTAGAATCATACTCTTCCACCATGGCGTCTACCCATGCGGGATCCTCCACAGTTTTCTCAAAAGAGGATGGCTCAGTCACAACACACTTGCTCATAAGAGCCATGTATCCAGTTTATCGATCAGGTGACTGTCTCTGTCTACGTTGGGTTGTAGGTGGTCCTACAACTTTCTCTGCATCTTGAGCCAGTCGCTCAGCTTCTGTCAAGCGCTTTCACCCTCT
>APFE030056178.1:60633-80332 GCA_000404065.3 Pinus taeda | reverse complement strand
TGCCTTGGAATTATCACCAGTTCTTGTGCAGGTATTGAGTAGCGGAGGCAGGCAAGCAGCGGAAGAGATTTGAGCCAGTGATTGATTCAGATCTGAGATGTATTGTGTGTAACAGGTGGAGCTGGTACTAGATTGCTTGTGATAATTATTGTACTTTGTAATGTTACATGACTCAATCATTAATATACAGATAGTTGGGGTTTTTAGCGAGATGCTTTCCCCGGGATACATACTGTGTTAATGTGTGAATGCTCTTGATGTTTTATTGTTATTGATGCTGCTATAATGATGATCAACGTAGAGGAGCTTATGTATTGTGTATGTTTTCCGCAATAGTACATGATCAGGATAATCTCTGTTGAATATGTGTTAAATTATTCAAAATTTCTACAGATTTCAGTCCAAGAAGAAGATGGGATTGAACATCTGATATATTATTTGAGTCGCAATCTCAATGATACTGAAGTTAAGTACTCTTACATTGAAAAGTTAACTTTGGCTAATTTTCAAGCTATACAGAGATTTTGCCACTATATCCTGCTCCGAAAGACCATTGTCATTTTGGATTGCAACCCTATGACATATATTTTATCAGGTCAATTGTTGGGGGGAAAATACTCAAAATGGATCATCATTTTGCAAGAATTTGATTTGGAATTCATCAAATCCAAATCAAATAAATCTCTAGTTTTCACCTAGCTTCTTTGTGACCTTTCCTCGAATACCATTGATTCAACATCAGAACCATCAATTCTAGATGAGTCTTTGTTCCTGATTTCGTCATTTGACCCATGGTATGGAGATATTATGATTTATCTCCAAACCCAAACTTTCTGGCCCGATACCTCTCACTCACAACAGTGACGTATCCAATACCAAGCCAAAGATTATATGATCATTATCTATACTCTTTATCATCATGGTATCGATACGATTTTACGAAGGTGCCTCACACATGAGGAAGCCGAGAAAGTTTTGAATGATTTCCATTTAGGTGCTTGTGGTGGACACTTATCTGGTTATGCTACCACATAGAGGATTCTCTATGTTGGTTACTTCTGGCCTACCATATTAAAAGATTGCATTATTGTTGTTAGAAGTTGTCATGCATACCAGATCTATGACCGTAAAGCTAGATTTCCACCTGCACCGTTGCATCCTGTCATCATTGTTGGACCATTTGCCAAATGGAGCATTTAATTCATGACATGTAACCCTCACTCGGCCAGGCGACATGGGTACATTATAGTCGTCATTGATTATTTCACAAAATGGGCCGAGGCGATGCCTACATTAAACAATAGTGGCGAGACGACTGCACTTTTATTTTTCAACCACATGGTTGCCCACTTTGGTGTACCACAAGCTATAGTTATAGATCATGGGTTGCATTTTTGCAATCACATGATGACTGAGTTAACTACCAAGTTAGGACTTTCACATGATAGTTCTACTCCTTATTATCTGCAAGCTAATGGACAAGTTGAGGCCATCAACAAAGTCCTTAAGTGAATTCTTCAAAGAATGATAGGGGTTCATAAACAAAACTAGCATTTAATCATGTACTCTGCTTTGTGGGCATACCGAACCTCGGTAAGGAATGCAACTGGATTCACACCCTTTCAATTGGTGTATGGTCTGGAGGCAATCTTGCTGATACAATGTGAAATTTCATCTCTTAAACTCGTATTTGACCTGTTACCCGACACTTTTGATGAAGAAGTGTGTTTCTTAGAACTCATCCATCTAGATGAAACCCATCATGAAGCCGCATCGGCTAACAAAGTACATAAGAAACGAATCAAGGCGCAATACGACCAAAATTTCAAGCCTCGCATTTTCTCACAAGGAGATCTAGTCTTGCTTTATGATCAGGAAGTTGATAAACTATGAGCAGGAAAATTTAAACCACTATGGATGGGCCCTTACATTTTCAAGCGTGTTCTGCAAAAGGTGCCTACGTGTTGGTGGATTATGATGGAATTCCATT
The DNA here is from genome assembly GCA_000404065.3 of Pinus taeda. Classification (NCBI taxonomy): domain Eukaryota; kingdom Viridiplantae; phylum Streptophyta; class Pinopsida; order Pinales; family Pinaceae; genus Pinus; species Pinus taeda. Next base: position 78,342 of record APFE030056178.1, on the reverse strand, counting down.
GTCACAACCCCGAAACGAGTTGTATCTCAAGCGTTACTATGCTTAATTGAGTGTAGTAAAATTAGTGTATATATGCTTTAATTTCATGTGTATGTGTCAGTGTCTTTTAGATTTTTTATGTGGTTAGTAATCCTCTTTGCATTTGTTGCAAATTTCGGAATCCTTGGAACCCTTTGTTGGTTACGCCGATGGTGCTAGTCGTAGTATGCAGAACCTATCTTCTGCAACATGGGCCATTTTCACTCCAAGTAGTGAGTTCGTAAGTTTTCAAGGGATTTGTATCGGTCGTTCTAAGAACAATATAGCTGAGTATAGCGCATTGATAGAACTTCTCTCTGATGCCATTTCACTTGGCATTCACTGAATCATCATTAGGTTAGACTCACAACTCGTCATACTACAACTTACAAGTGTTTATACCGTCTGAAACCCAACTATTCTTCATATGTTCCTTAGAGTTTTTCTTTTTGAAAGACATTTTGAGTACATTCAATATCAACATATTTCCAGAAACTTTAACACATTAACTAATTCATTAGCGAACTATGTTTTAAACAGACATTTGCGGCACATGTAAAAGTAAATTTTCAATTCACATCATTAGTTGAATAGGATTGCACATAACCATATATAAAAACTCTGAAAGTAAAAATAGATAGACATTTTAAAGTTTTTACAAAATTTGTGTCCAAGACATGTTTGGTCATCTAACCTCAAAACTCAAAATGCATATAAAAATCATCCTAAGTAGACCTATTAATGCTCATGATAACAGGTCACAACCTAATTTATCATGTGCAATAGCCTCATCCAATGGCTAGGAACACCAATAGTATGGCGCTACAGCCTCATAGGTAACTCCTCAATCCGGACATCTGGAATACCGAGGGCTAACCCCTCTACATGATCCCGCAACTCTGCCAGTGCCTCGGTCAAATCCAAATCCTGGAGAACTGCTCTCCTGACATTTCTTTGCGCTAGTCCACCTGCCTCCTGTTGATGTCCCATAGGTTGAACAGTACCAACATCTGTATGCATGAGAATGGTTTTAGTTTAGTCTTGGAAACATCAAAAACATAAAAACATCTAGAAACTTAAAAATAAAAAATGTTTGGTCAAAAAAAAAAAATTACCTATAGCACCCCATTAAGCGCCCACTGGTAAACTCAAATTTGGATCTCCACGAAAATCCATCCCTGTGTATGGATGCTCCTTGATGACAATGTGTTGTCAATCAAGATAACTGAAGAATGCAGTATAAAATGTGATTGATGACTGACCATCATGTCCAGCCATCAATTCGACCCACCTTTGCATCAGTGGATCTCTAGGACCAATTACACCCAGTGTTACATGTTGAGGTTGCATCAATGGAATTCTCTCTAAGGTAAAAGCGATTAAGAGTGATCCATAACTAAAATTATTCACCTTACCACTCTTTACCTTTGTTAGCTGCTCTTTCATTGAAGGAAGTACGACCTGACACCAGTTGAATACGGTCGGCTCAAGACACTCAAGCGCATACTACATGTATGATCTATTCGCCAGATGAAGTGTCACATTACCTACCAACTTTGTGATAGTGAAAAGGATTGTTCTCAAAGGAAAATCACATACATCCCTGATGTTTATTTTCCCATCCTTGCTAGGTTGTGTACCTAGCCAACAAATTGTCGAATGTATTCCCTCACCAATTCACCCCCATGGGCAAATCCTAAAAGAGAAATGGGGAACCACGTCTCGATAACCCGGTAAGAAAGTAAACATCATCGATAATAATAGGGATCACTTTGTCCCTTATGTGAAAAGCTTGATCCGTTGGATCCCATGCATGAATTAAGAACTGCAATAGTTCTAATTGTTGCCTCATCTCGAACAACCTAAAATATTTGAGCAACCCACAGTTTCTGAGGGCCTCAACAGTACCCGGATCATTTAGGGCAACCATGTCTTGTTCTTCATGCTCTCTTTCTCACCAAGTAATAGACATTCAAATTCGATCAAAGCCTAAAATCAAACCATAAGCTTAGTTAAGATCCATTTCATGCAAAAAACTAGAGAAATTTTTGGCCAAACAGGTGAAAAAAAATTGTGAAACTCGCCCAGTGCAGCCCAGGTCAGGAGACAGTGCGCTGCAGAGCAGGTACCATTCTGTTTGGGTGCTCTGCAATGCATTTTTTGATGTGGAAAGCTGCATTGATCCCATGGTGAAATATACTAACCCCAAGGGCCCCAAAAACCTAAAAATTTCCCTGAAACTGCAAAATAATGACATGAAAAGAAATAGAAGGGGTAGATCTTCTACCTAGTCCAAATGGCACAAGAAATGATCCACAGAATCTCTCGTAATCAGTTGTTGAAGGTCGAGGTAAAAAACTGGTTCAGAGCACAAAAATGAATGGTAAATATCAAATGGTGAAAATGACATGGTAAATTCTTGTTTTATGTTTATTTCATGATCATGAAATGAATAAATTTTAATCTTTACCTATTTTTACCAATAAAACAGGCATGTTTGATCCGTTTGGTGTTGCTTTGAACAGATTTACAACTGATATAGTGAATTTGATATGCACGATCATGAATTGTACTTTGACCACACAACATACTTTTATCTCTTTTTCGATCTCTATTAAACATCAAAAAAGGAACCCCCTTGGAGTCTTCTTTAAGCTCTTTTCAGACTCTTGAAATATGAAAATATTGTCGGGCACTTGTCCTTTTCAGCTCGTTAATGGATTGGAAATGACATCTACTCCCTCTTTTGGACTGAAATAGATTATTTACGAAAAAGGAATACGTTGATCGAACATGGTCAATAGGTTCTCTCTCATATTATTTTACGCTTTTTCGGACTTGAGAGACAAATCTACGAAAAAAACTTGTGGATTTTTCTTTTTATCCCTTTTCAAACTCTCTAAACATGAAAAGGACCGAGTTATCATTGTCGTTAAGCTCGTTAAAACATTAAATAGTGACAAACTTGTCCATCATGACAAGACCGAGTTTCACCTTCGCTAGACTCGTTAAAACATCACATAGTGATGGATTCACCCGAAGGGTGGAATTATACAACAAGCATATGTTATCCTCCTCAAGCTTGATAGAAAATAAAGAGGTATTGGTCAGCAATGACTAGGGAAAATGGGAAAAGGGGTAAACCACTTTATGGTAGCAGGTCGCTCTTGAACATGACACTTTCACTTCATCTTTGTGACTACATGGGTTGGGTTTTCTGCTTGATGGTTATCATACCTATAGTCTATCATACCATCCATCACTTTGGTTTTGGATCAATGTTGCCAATTCATTCAGTGTCGCTGACATGTTCAAGAGAAGTCACTCAATTAAATTCATCCTTTGCAATACTCATAAACCTTCATTTTAATGACCACCATTCCTAAACCTTGTGTCATCAGTCACATTCTGTCTCCAAAAATTATTACTCTTGTTTTGTGTCGTTGATGTGGGATACATCAAGGCCCTCCTGTGACAAGTCGCTTCTTGTTGACATCAACACATTATCCAAGAAGTTGACTTAGAAACACCCTTCCAGTACCTTGAGGCTTGCATACATCAATGGAAAGTTTCTTGCTTCTGGCGATAGGTTGACATTACTGGCCTTCAACCAAAAGACTTTGTATGGTGTTCGATATCAAAACATCCATTCACACCATGCAGAATGTACTACAGTGCCTTGATAATCATTATCATTATCAGTGATTTCTCTCACATCTGTTAACGGCTTACATCATTGGCTGGTAATTAGATGATGTCTTCCCATGTTCGACTTCAGATCATATATTCACGTGGTTAGACTCGTACTTGAGTGAATGATTGAACGAGGTAGAAGACCCTGGATCTAGTTTCATCCATCCGGGCTGCGATTTCAGGAGAGTACTAAATCATCGGTATGATGGCTTTACTCTGATGGACATCCCATCATGGGCCTATATATGTAGATGACTATCTATGTACATGTAATGAAATTTTATATGATGAGCATGGGTATGCCTTCCCTCAGCAATTCATGAAAAATCCAAAATATCATGATATTATACATTGTAATTGATGCAGGTCACCATCCACTTCGGAACCTCCTCCTGACATTGTAAAGCATATCACTCCACATTATCATTTTTGACTTCATGCTTTAGGGGGAAATTGTTACAGGTATATTTCGGCACATCAGTCCCAACATTCAGATCAGTACTTTTAAGGCTCATCAAACCCTAATTCAGTTGCTTCATGCCCTAGACAAGTCACCACATTGAATGCCATCATTCCTAAGAGTTTCCTAGCCTGAAGACATCTTGAAATGACTCCTTGAGGGACCACCACAGCCTTGGTCAGGGGTAAATGCACTGTAGAGCACTTAGGCCCATTCAAGCCTGCTCTGCAGAGCACCACCCATTTTGACCTGCGTTGGGTGGGATTCAGCGAAATCTTCATAGGGTTCTGGGAATATTCTTACATTATAAACCATTCTAGAAGATTCCCACCTCTTATCCTCTCCTATGAGCTCAAAATTGGATAGGGAATGAATCAAATAACTTCCTATTCTTTCATCCCTTCCTCCATGGAAACTAATTCCCAAATTGGAAATCCATTTAATGCCCAATTTATGACAAAGCGACCTCCATTTCCCTATAAATTGAGCACTCATCATAGTGATCATGGGCTGGACTTTGAAGAATTTGTAAAGAGATACTGTTGGTTTGAGGTTTGAGATCATAAGAAAGTATTTTTATGCTACCGGAGTGTTATGCTTTTGGTGTGATGAAGGATGGAACTCATGCTGGATGAGTGACATGGGATCGTACTTCTTTGGTTGTAACTCTTCCTTCCACTTAATAAATTTGTTTACACATTTTCACATATTCTTGTCTTTATGTATGATGATTATATGTGTAAATGCTTTCGGTTCCATTTTCTTATAGTAGATAGATCTCTTGCTTTGATTGGTTTTTTTCCTCTCTTTATGATTGCAAGTATTGATCGAGCGAATTCAGGTCGAGAAGGAGTGATGGGAGCTATTCAAAGGAGACAAAGGGAAGCGAAAGATAACAAGTAGGTCCCTTGTCTTATTTATCTTCTATAGGAAAAGGTTAACTCTTTAATTTTGTTGTTCTAAGTGTACCTACCCACTTAGGGAAGTTGTGTTTATCCGTAGATGCAAAATTCCACATAACACCTACATCCTCCACCCCTTTTGATTTAGCAATTTGCATGCACTGATGTGTTCTTTCTCTCTCTTTTTCAAGTTCAAAGAATAGAGGAATGGTGAATTTTTTTGGTATCACCCTATCTCCTTCAATGAATCTATAGTAGGAGATGAGGTTTGGCTATGGGCTAGGCTCGTTTAGCTCCTGAGGCCTCTTCCTCTATTTTTTCTTGAGTAATTCCTTCCTCTTTTCCTTCCCTTTTCCCTTGCAGCCTTTCCTGATCTTTTTTTTGTGTTTCTTGTAGGTTTGACAAGGTTTCCTGTAGGATTGTTTCTGCTTCCTGTAGGTATGATTGTGTTTCCTATAGGAGGCCTTTCCCTTTTGTTGAGGTTGACCTGGTGACAGGTCTCCTAACATAGGTGACTGGTGACTTGGGAGAAGCTTGCTTTGATGCTCCTTCTCCTTCCTTCTTCCCTAGAGGGACTACTTTCTCTTATTGTTTTGGTGAGTCCTCTATGACAATTTGTGTCTTGGTAGGGGTTTTAGGTCTCCCTTGTTTAATCTGGGTGCTCTTCCTTGTCTTGAAGTAAACTGGAGTTTGCCTCTGTCTCTTTCCCTCTGATTTGACAGATGTACTTAGGGCAGTTAGACTAGTTGATGCCTCCTCCTCTATAGGCTCTAGAGACACCCTTGGTGATTATTCTTCTTCCTTACTCTGTTTTTCAGAATTTTGTTCATCCTCTTGTACCTCATCCTCTTTTTCTTCTTCTTCTTCATCCTCTTTTTCTTCTTTCTCATACTTTGTTTCTTCTTCTTGTTCGCTAGCAGTAGGGCTTTTGTAATACTCAATGGCTTAAATTGCTCCTTCTTCCTGCATGTTTGCAAATGTTGACCATGCAATAGGGATTCTTAAATTGTGTAGAGCATCTTCCAGGATGAGTTTGATCAACCCATTATGTGCTAGCTGTTGATGTTTTCCTTCTTGTAACTTGATGCTCATGTCTAATATTGATGTAACGTAAAATAAGGTACACTAAGTTTGTTATGAGGAGGTGTCTATTCTCCAAATCTTAGCTCATGGAGGAGTCTAAAGTGGTATCCATACACTACACTATATCTACCTTCACAAGAAATGTACTTGATGATGTGGTAACTTACCTCATTCCAAGGATATGGAATGCTTTTCCTTCTAACCCCATTTTGTCTTTAGTTGGTTCTTCTCCCTCCAAGAAAAAATTTTCTTTGCAAGAGTGTTGTTATTCTTGTCTTATTTTCTCCATTGCAAGCCTGGGGGGGGGGTGTCGTTATCCCGCTAATACTCTCAGGGGTAATTTCTACTGACAAACCCTTCACTACAGCAGTGGAACTAGCTCTAGTGAGAGGTATGAGTGACATTGCAAATTCTCTCGCCACATCATCATCGTATCCCCTCAGTAGCTCAAATAACCACGTCCATTGATGCCTTGTAAATATTTCTACCACAGGAGGATGATGGTGTATTCTGGTTGCGTTGGTGGGCTCTCTTTTATTGAAACCTCCTGTAATTTTTTTCTGGCAATTCTTGTTTGAGTGAGGTTTGGGTGGCTATAGTTTAGGAAGTTGGGTAGGTGATTAGGTTTTAGACTTTATCCTTCACTAACCTTCACAGAATTCTCTCTACCTTTATGTGTATAGAAAATACTCAAAAGAAAGGAGGATTTCTTCTTTTTAGATGAAAAACACAGAAGGTATGGCACCTACCTCCCTTTCCTACGCTCTGGTGATGAGAACTCTTGAATTGATTACCCTTGGTGTCCTCTTGCAACTTTGTGTGGTGATTCTCTCTATATCATGTAGCCTTCCTGTAGTTTCCTATAGGTGCTCTTGTTTGTTGTAGATGTTTTTGTTTCCTGTAGGTTCCCACTGTAGGGATGCCGAGAGTAACTTCTTCTTTCAATAACTCCTCGAAGTTGCCTCTGCCTTCAGATTTTCGAAATAACTAATACTTCGCATGGGAGTCAGTGATTATTCTACTTATTTATGATTTCGTCGAGTGATGTGTTGGCTAGCCGAGTACAAATACCTTCTTTCGGACCGTTGGTCCCACTACAAGTTCATCATATCACCTTTCCTCGTAACCATATCCCACTTTTATTCTTTGTATCTTAACCACTCTTTTTTATTCATTCCCCTCTTTTTTTTATGTGACCTTACCACGTGTGGAGTTGACTAATTCTTTCTCTTCTCGTTATCTGACTGAGGGTGGCCAAGTTAATTGGCCACCTTTTCTTATAAAATCAACTTCTTGCCTCATTCCTGTAGTTGAATCATATTCATACCTACGAGGGAGCATTGTTGAGATGACATACCTGTTGGTCCTTTCATTTGCTAATGCATGCTGGAGAGTGTTGTTAATTCATTGTTCTTTGAGTTGGCTACATATTATTTAACTATGTTTTTTTCTTCTTCTTTTGTTGATGAGTTTGTCCCTTGATGATGTACAAGTGTTGGATTTCGTTGTTGTTGAAACCTTGAGGAGAATCCTCATCACTATGATCCTTGTGTTGAAGGTGGATTGGAGTTGTTGTGGTATTTTTTGTGGAATAGGGTGCTACAGGAATTCCTACTGGTCTATAGGATGTCCTATAGCTACCTTTTTCTTGAACTTTTGCTTCTGAAGTTGAATGGGTATTGGAATCAGTGGAGGATGTGGTTATGGAGTGGAATATGAGGTATGTCGTTGTGGCATGTATCTTTTTGATGATTTTTTCTTTTTTTCTATTTTCTAACTTGACTTCTTTGATGGATACAATGGCGACATGGTCATGGAGGGTGTTGGCTGAGGTATGGTGAGTTTAATGGATCTTTTCATAACCTAAAACAGGTTTGTGTCACCATTTTTCCACTAGACAACCCTTCTTGTGCTTTTTCAAGGCCTCCTGTAATACCTACACAAAACTCCTGCAGTATTACAAGGAATCCTATAGAAAACACATAATTGCTTGGAATTGGATTATGGAGTTGAGTATGGATGGAAGAACATGGGGAGTATGGAGGAAATGAGATGGATGAAGGAAAAAATGGTTTTTGGTAGGGCTTGTTGTCCTCTATAGCCTGTGCACATCATTTTTTTACAAACCTACAAAAACAGAATTGTTCCTTTTTGTATATTTTTCTCTTTTTTCATTTCTTTTTTTTTCCTTCTCTTTTTTTCGTGAAAAGACAACTAGGCTGCCTCAAAGGAGGTTTTCATCTCGGTTGCCTACCCTGGGCACCTCACAAGAGGTTTTCACCCAAAGATCTTTTTTTTTCTCTTTTTTTTAATACTCTTGGGCTGCCTCATGAGGTTTTCAACCCAAAAGTTGGACTCATGTGCCTCATGGAGGTTTTCACCTAGGTCCCTTTATTTTTCTTTTTTTCTATTTTCTAAGAACTTGGTGAGGTGGAAGTTGAGACTTCTCCGATCACCATCACTGCCTTGCTAATGCTACTGATGAGTTCCTACTTTGGTAAGGGCTTCTTGTAGACCTTTAACCTATACCCATTGACAACCAAAGGGATACCTTCTGCATCGATCGTTCTTATCTGAACAGCACCATTGTCATGGAACTTTTCTATCACATATGGTCCCAACCATCTACTCATTAACTTGCCTTTGAAATATTTGTACCTGGAGTCATTCAGCAAGGCCCAATCGCCTTCTTAAAACAGTTTGCCCCTGATATTTCTGTCATGTCAGATTTTCCTTTGTACTTGAGTCACTTCTGTGTGCAGGAGGTCCTGCATCCTAATTTCATTTAACCCATTTAGTTGGAGCAACCTTTCTTGTTATACCCTTGTGACATCTAGATCTAGTTGTGTTTCCATCCTTAAGGTGTTCTATTCAAATTCAATGCACAACATGGCTTTCTTCCCATAGGCTAGCTCATAAGGAGTGAAGCCAGTGGTGGTTTTCCAAATAGCATTGTAGGCCCGGGTGGCCTCCACTAATCTGTCTACCCAATCCTTTCTGCTGCTGCTAATTACCTTGGTCAGAATGCCTTCCAATGCTTGGTTGGTTACTTCCACTTGCCCATTAGACTATGGATGGTAAGGAGTGGATATTTTTTGCTTGATCTTATGTTGGCTTAATATATTCTCAATCATGTGAGATGTAAATTGACTACCTTGATTAGTATCCAACTCTATAGCATATCCAAACTTATAAAACACATTCCCCCTCAAAAATTCAACCACATTTTCTTCTGATGTTACCTTGATAGCTTTGGTTTCAACCAATTTTGTTAAGTAGTCAGTGCATACAATGATGTACTTCTTCTGTCTGGATGGAGGGTCAATGGGCCTGATGAAATCCATTCCCCACTTGTCAAATGGCTCGAAAGTCATGTGAGGTTGTAGGGGCATTTCATCCCTGGGGATAGGCTTCCCCATCCTTTGGCACTGATCACACTGGCTAGTATACCTTTTTACATCTTGGTGGAGAGTGGGCCAATAATATCCAGCTTGTAGTACCTTGAATGATGTTCTTTTGGCTGCAAAGTGACCTCCATAAGGCCCATCATGACAGGCCAAAATGATGTCAAAGACTTCCTCCTCCTTGACAGATCTTCTTAGAGTTTGATCTAGACCTAGGTTGAAGAGATTGCCCCCAATTCAAGTGAATGGGGCGCTTTTTCTTATGATTCTGCTCTTTTCCTTGGAGGACAAATTTGGAGGGAACTGTGCAAATACCAAGTAGTTTGCTATGTCAGTAAACCATGGAGACAAAACTCAAATGGTGAATAAATGTTCATCTAGTAGTTGATCGTCAACCATTCCTTCCTCCCCTGCAAGCAAAGTCAATCTAGACAAAAAAATTGTAACCACATTCTCTTTTCTAGGCTTATCAATAATAGTTAAATCAAATTGTTGTAATAAAAGTAACCATCTAATAATCTAGGCATTTACATCAGGTCATCAAGTATTTGATTACAGCATGATCGGTATCTACAAATGTTTGGTAACCAGTAATGTAATGTCTAAATTTATTCAATGAATGTACAACAGCTAGGAGCTCTTTTTCAGTTACCGTGTAGGTTAACTCGAATTTCGACAGATTCTTACTGATGAAGTAAATGGCATAAGGTAGCTTGTAATCTATCTAGCCTAGAGCTACTCCTGTAGCTTTGTGAGAGGCATCGGCATGAATCTGAAAAGGAAGAGCCCAATTTAGGCCTCAGAGAATAGGTGTAGTAGTCAACTTGTCCTTTAGGGTGTCCAGGGCTTCTTGGAAACTTTCTGACCATAAAAATTCAGTCTTTGGCCAATAACCCAAATAATGGAGAAGCTAACTTGTTGAAATCGTTTATAAATCTCCTATAGTATCTGGATAACCCTAAGAAACTTTTGGCATCCCTTTGCTTCTGCGAAGTGTGGACCCTTTTGGTGATGGCTATCTTATTTGGGTCTACTTGCAGTCCTTCCTTAGATATTGAGTGACCTAGAATAGTCCCTACAGTCATCAAAAAATCACATTCTTTGAGACTAAGGGATAAGTTCATTTCAATGCATTTGTTTAACACCTTTCCCAGGTTAGAGAGAGCCTCCAGGAAATCACACCCATAGGGTGTGAAGTCATCCATATAAATTTCTATTGCATCATGGACTAGTTCTACAAAGATACTCAAGACTGCTCTCTAGAAAGCGGCAGGGGCATTGCATAGACCAAAAGGAAGGACCCTATAAGAGAAAGTACCCCAAGGACAAGTGAAGGTGGTTTTATCCTGGTCATCAGGGCTGATCTAGATTTGATTGTACCCATTGAATCCATCTAGGAAAGAGAAGAATTTATTTCCTACCAAACCATCTAACACTTGGTCAATAAAAGGTTGAGGAAAATGATCCTTCTTTGTGGCTTTGTTTAGCTCTCGATAATCCACACAAATGCTCCACTTCCCATTTTTCTTTGAAACCACCACCAGAGGAAACACCCACTCACTGTCCGAGATAGGGGAAATGAATCCTGCATCCAACAACTTCTGCAGTTCTTCTTTGATTATATCCTTGAGAGATGGATTCATTCTCCTTTGGGGTTGGCGGACTGGCTTGCAACCTTCCTTGATGTAAATGTGGTGAGTACACACCAAGAGGTGCACTCCCTTCATTTCTTTGTAATTCCAAGCAAAGGCATCCAAATTCTCTCTTAGCATGTTACATAACTCTTCTTCTTGGTGTACAAAGAGAGGGGTTGACTTTCAATGCTCTTTCAGGGCCAAATTCTATTATCTTGACATGAGTAGGGTTTGGGTCAAATAAGCATAGATCAATCGGATGGTTGTCCTTGGTTTCCTTCACTACTTCCTCTAAAGACATGGTTATGGGAGTTTGATTTTGGAGGATGTGATCAATTAAATCGTCTTCATCAGGTTTTCCTCCTCATATGGTAGTTTCTAGGGTATATATTTGGGAGTAGACTTCATCTTCTTCCTCCTCTTCTAGCCATAGAGGAAATTCATGTTCTAGGGATGGCTGAGCAAGAGGGTAGAGGACCAATTGTTTGGAAAGATGCCCATTTTTTATAGTCATATTTCCATCCCTGCAGCTTATGTAGGCATCGACAATGGCTAACCAAGGCCTCCCAAGGATGAGAGGATAACCATTGAATTTGGTCTTAGGCTGGAGAACTAAGAAGTCAGCAGGGTATTCCAAGGAATCAATGGAGACCATCACATCCTCAACAATCCCCTGAGGGGCTATTGTGGATCAGTTTGCAAGTTGCAAGACTATCATGGTCTTCCTTAATGATCCTTGGAGATTTAACTTGAGCATAGTGTCCTTATTCATTACATTGATGGCAGCCCCAAGATCAATCAAGGTATGGGGGACAATGGTGCCATTGATGTGTACATCTACTACAGGGCTCCTAGGATCTAAATACTTCAGGCAAATTACCTACCCCAGCATTAAGTTGGATAGTTTCCCAATGACATTAATGGTAGGGGTGTCTCTCTTTCGCCTATCTAGATGTTTGAAACACTTCTCTTTGATCATCTTGTTGTAAATGGGGACATCTTTGATAGCTTGGAGAAGCAGGATTTTAACACACAGATTTTTCATATCACCCAGAAGTTCAGTCTCTTTTGGGGTGTGTTGGACTGGATCTTTCAGGAAAGGGGTGTGGATTCATTCTAGGCACACTTTACTCTCTTTCCTCCTCACTCTCCCTAGGTGGAGATGGAGGTTGGTAATCTTGGAGCACTCTCCCAGACCTAAGGTTAATTTCATGAATTTCCACAGCATAGACAGGGTAGGATGCTTCTCCGTTGTAGACCTATTATGCTTGTCTGTTGCTCGGGTTTGGGTTTGGTTGGGCAGGCATCTGAGGTTGTTTAGGTGGAGCAAGGTGTAAGCGCTGTGGTTGGGATGGAGGTGAAGGCAATAAAGTTGGAGCTTAGTTGTATAGAGGTCTCCACCCATGGGGTGGTGCATTCCACTGAGGTTGTGGAGGATTATATGGATGATATGGTTGGTTGGCCGATTGGGAATGGTCTTGAGGTGCAAAAGACCAGGGAGAAGGTGTAGACCAGGAAGGATGAGTTGGGGGGCACTAAGGGGGAATGGATGTGTTTTGATTAGGGTTGTAATATGAATAGGATGACCCTTGCATGCCCTGCTAGTATGGTCAAGGTCCATGAGGCCTCCTTTGATTTATGTAGCAGAGTTGTTCAGTCACCCCTTCGGTTCCCTAATACATAGCTTTTAATCCAGGCATAGAAGGGCACTTGTCTATGGAGTGGTTCTCCTCACAAACCGAGCAGATTTCTATAAGTTTCAATGGAAATTCATTCCTAGGGTGCCTCTTTGTGCATCTAGGGCATAAGGTGGCTAATGCTCTCTTTGCTTCCTCTTGCTTCCGTTTGATTTGCATAGTGTCTATTTGAAGAGTAAGGGTTTGCAACATTTCACTCTTAAAGTCTTCCAACATGTTCCCAATTTCACTTTTTATGGATGTATTGGAAGAGGATGAACTAGATACTACTTGACTAGCCCTACCCTTCTTTCTAGCTACCCTAGAATGATTCGTGAAAACTGTCATGATATCATCATAGGGTAACTGGCAGATGTCCCCTCCTGATAGCAGGTTTAGGGTTTCTAGGAGGCCTTCCCTAATCCCCCTGAGAAGGACTAACTTAAGTGACTCGGGATCAAGAGTGCACCTAGCCCTTTTGTAGCTGAGTTGGAATCTTTCCTCATAATCCTCTAAGGACTCATCATGTCCCAAGGTCATTCTAAGAATTTCCTCTTTGGTATCTTTAGACCTACAGTAGGCCCTATACTTGTTGTTGAAATCTTGTTGCAATGGAGCCCAAGTGGTGATATTATCCCTGGGTAAACCCATGAACCACCGCAAGGATGCATCCTTGAGAGTGGATGGGAATAATTTCAACTTATTATCATCAGAGATGTAATCATAAGTTCTTCATATGACAACAAATTCAAACAACAAGGTATCTGGATCTTTTGAGGTCAGGCCATGGAAGTGAGGAAGAGCAAAGGTGCTTATGTTTTTCATCTTGGCATCCCTATTAGTTTCTCTAATGGTAAAATCACCCTCAATTCATTCCTTGTCTCCCCTTTCATTTTTATTTTCATCCATTGTTTTAGTTAGAATGGTTTCTTCTTCTTCCCCTATAGGCTCTTCAAAAATCTATAGTTGTTCGCCTAAGGGGTCCTCTAGCTCACAGCAACCGAAGAAGAGGGAAGGTTGGATGTTTGAAGTGGTGGGGGTATTTGGTAGAAATTTTCCTAATTTATCCCTATTCCTACAGGGCATGAAAGGATTTTTTTTTCTCTTTGAGTTTTAAACTACTTGCACAATTGAAAGAAAACAAAACTGAATTGCAACTATTTACTGAATGGAACTAATTGCAGAATGAAAGAGATAAGACAAGGAAGAAAGAAAGCAGAAATCGCATCTACTCAGACACCTTCTCGGAAATGGTGCCAAAAAGTTATGAGCACCAGTATTGCAGCAAGGATGCTGCAACTCCTGGGGCTACCGACTTTACTTCATCAACCCGGGGTTCGTACAAACTTGGAGGTGACAGTGATGTATACACAAATAGATGTAATTGGTCCACTCTTTTTCACCGCTAAGCTGGGGCAATAAACCACTAGGGTTTCTCAAACCATCCTTCTATTGACTAGAAGAAGTTTGATTACCAACTTGGAGAAGGGAAATTTATCCTAATTGGAAGAAAAGAAATGTTGTTTATTGCATGAAGGAAAGATTGAAATAAATACTTGCAAAACAACATGAAATCCTCTATCTACTTTCTAACATACTTTGCTTGCAAAAGAACCCTACTTTAACACATGTGAGGTTTTAACTAATCATAAAATCTTATCTAGAGAGTGCTAATTGTTGTGTGCAAGAATAAATATAAAAGAACTTTTTCTTTTTATCTTTTTGCTTGAAAAATGTAAATGATAATCTTGCTTGGTTCTTTGGCAGGGGAGACAAGTGTGGAGAAAAAGGAGGGAAATGGTTCAAATAGTTTGGAGGGTAAGTAGGGGCCTAATGCTGAATTTAGTGATGATTTTTCTCAATTAGGCTCAAAACAAGCTACTACAGGTTTTCCTACAGGATGTCTACAGGAAGTACTAGTTCACCTACAGGATCCCCTGTTTTACTACAGGAATAGGCTGAAATATTAGGGAGTGTTCTAGAAGGTGGGATGGAGCTTGGAAAAGGTGAATACGGAGGGAATAAGCCAATGGAGTGGTAGGCACTTACCTAGAACTCAAGCCAAATCTTTAAGATGTTTGGATTTTCTCAGCAGAGATGGCAAGTTTTCCTCATAAGACAAGAATTTGAATTGAGACCTTAGTGACTTTTGGAAATCATGCGTGCATATGGGTTGACTGAGGTTGATGATGAGGTCTCCCTAAAATTTAGAAAATCCTACAACAACACACGTCATTCTTGGAATTTATACATGAATTCATCAAAAACAAGAAAGGTTTATTCAAGTAAAGGAAAAAAAACAAAGTTATCACCATTTACTTGCCAAGTTCATGCATGGAAGTGCTTGAAACCAATACGAAAGCAAGATGAAATCAGTGCAGAACCTAAGAGATCAGAAAATACCAATTGCAACTTATCTATGAAACTGAAAGATAATGACCTAATTAGAAAGAAAACCCTAGATTACACAAAAAGCAAGAATTTTGTCTTTTTGGGTTGTATGAGAAGTGTTCCTCAAACCATGATCCCTGCAGTGGAGAAATGAGGTGAAAACTACTTGCTGACAACCTTTTTGGAATATCCTCTTATCACTACAATGCTACTGTTAGAACTATCCACAAATGGAAGCAAACTAATTAAATCTACCAATACTTGAAAATTAACAACACTAAGATCAATTTAACTCTAACTATGAAGATAACCTAAGCATACATATACAACAAGAGGAACCTTTGCTGCTAGGGTTGGGCCCTAACCCAAGAGCTTCAGCTCTCTGAGTCAACTCAATGCTGGATCAAGGGAATGCTACTCATTTTCATTAAAGAAATCAAAAATACATCTTCAACTTGAAAATTGCTTAGATATCGTGAACAAAAAATTTGAATCCTAATGAGGCCCTAGGCCTCTTGATTTATACAACTGAAGTTACCAACAACTTCCTTAAATTTAGGGAGGCTTGGCTCCAATCTCGAGATCAACTAGTCTTCAACTATCACTGGATTGGCTACCAATGAACTTCATGACTCGGCTACTTGCAACTCCAAGTTGATGAGATTTGATTGAGGAATCTTCATGTGAGTGAGGAGTTAAGGAGCGAGATCTTGTCTCATATAACCCCTCTTGCTTGTCTCCATTGAGTTCCTGCACTTTAATTAGCCAGAATTTGCTCCAAAACCTACAATCAATTCACATTAGACCACTAGACATGACATCTCATCTTTACTCCCCTCATTAAGAAAAACATAATTAAAACATGTAAAGAATGATGAGAAAAGTTTATTTTAGTATTTTGGAGGTGCATTAAGGTCCATATAATTTACCCATTGATGAGCCTCATCAAAGCACTAAGAAATACCAAAAATAGAATTCCCTCCACCAAGGGAATTTTGTCCCATCAGAGCTCGCTCAACTAATAGAAAATTAGAAATAAGATTTTCATAAAATTAGAAAATTGTATTTAAATTTACGGGTGTTATCACTCAAGTTGTTCCCTAGGAGGGGAATACGACCGAGGTAACCACAGACCAATCTTTTGAACACGGATTCTAGCCCATCTGCATCCAGAGAGGGCTCTCTCTTTATAATTTAGCTTTGCTTTGAGGTATTTTAGGCTAGTTATGATGTACAAGGTTTTGTTTTAAGTTTGTTGGATGGTGATCTTAAACAAAACTGGGATGCAAGTCTAAACAGTTTATTCCATTGGGTAAATGGAGTCTGTGAGGATGAACTGTTGAGTGTGTTTTCTTTGGCAAAAGGTAATACTATAGATCAAGATAATCAATCTTGGAACAATTTTATAATATGGAAATAGATGGAATGAAAGCCAGTGGGTGAAGGGCAGTTAAGAATCCTTCATCATGTTGGCAGAGGGAAAATGCATGAGTATTATCAAGGAGCAGTAAAGAATTCCTTGTTAATATTCAAAGTGAAAGAATTAGTGGAAATAGGAGCAGCTAAGAATTCATGTTTATGCTAACTCTGAAGAAAACATAAGTAATAATAGAGATTGAACACAGAGTGTATTTAAACAAATTCTGGGCTATTCTTTTTCTCCATTACTAAGATTATGAAAACATACATGAAGTTTGCAGACACAGAAAATACAAAACACATGTTAGGAAAACTTATTGATCCATATAAAGACACAAGATCCTGTAGCATGACCAAGAGCATCAAATCCACATTCAGACGGTACAGCAACAGTGAACTTCAACAGCCTTTGTATTAAAATTCCTCAAAGTTACAGCGCAGTCCAGAAGAGATATCACCAACCCCGAATACATCTCTTGGGGAAGTATTTATACAAAAAGAGTTACAAAATATCTTGTGAAGAAAATATCAAGCAATAAATGTTGGAAATAATACTGAGGGGGGGGGTGAATCAGTATTATCACATTAATAAAACTTTTCCATTTCCAAACTCTTATTCATATATGCTACTTCCACAACTTCTTATGATTAAGTTAATTGATCTTCAATGAGTGCATTAGAACATTATCAACCATATTATCAGTTAACAGATTCAATAACATAGAATAGATCATCACACATAAGGCACACACATGAACACCATGATATAAGGTGGAAACTCAATGCGGGAGAAAACCACCTGCTGCAAGTCATCTCAATCTTCTTCTTAATAAGAAAATCTTTTTACAATATTTGTACTGGTGCAGTCTTATACCAGTACGGGAGCTACAACCCCCTTTGCTCTTGTACTAGCCGATCCATTTACTAGTACGCAGGCTGCTACCTGCTACAATGCTCCAAAAATTCCCCTTTTCTTCTGTACTAGCTTAAGTACTAGTACGTAGGCGCCGGCCTACAATCTTCTCTCCT
>APFE030056178.1:0-50937 GCA_000404065.3 Pinus taeda | reverse complement strand
GGAAAATAGATAGGGAGTTAAATAATAATGTCAGTAGTTAATATGAAAGTGACCAGAAAGCGCTAAGTTTCAGAGACCTTAGGCTGTGAAGGGGAGATAGAACTTTGTAGAGAAAGTATGGAGCCTCCTTGAGTAAAGCAGATCTTTACCAAGGCTAATGACATGGAAAACGATGAAACTAAGAGATATCAAGCAGATCTTGACCTCTTTTGGGGAAATTAGTGAATGAATTAGGGGAGAAGAAGAAGGGGAAGTTAGTTATGCCTAATTTGAGCTCCTCCATGTGGGAACTGCCTGCTGATTGTGATCTGTATGAGTGTAACATTTGAAAATGTGGAATTAATCAAAAATCAACATTCTGCAACCTCAAAATTACCTACCCAGCCTACTTACCTAACATTTTTTCTTCTTTTTGGTTTGGGTGCACTTGGACTTGTAGACCCAGCTTTTCAACTTTTTCTTTTGATGTCTTCCTATCTACATCTACACTTATTTCTTCCATGGGCCTAGATTAAGCAGTTGGGCTCCTTTGATTCTCTACCTATCTAAGAATCTGCCAAGATTAAGCTGTTTGGCCAGATTATTCATTCTCTATATTCTAAAACAGGAAATTGAAACATGGGAGACCAAGATTAAGTTGTTTGGACCTCCCTTTAGCTGAAAATTTGTACAAAAATGAAATGACTCTTCAAAATTGGAATGCAGTAGATGAACTTTAAGTAGCATTCTCTCATGGCCTCTTTTTTGGTGACTGTTAGCAAATATGGAGCACTGCAGCATGCAAAGTATGACATATTTGGCCTGTAAAAATGTCCATCATGAAATATGAGTAACCTTCTGTAGCAGGAGGCTAACAGCGGTGACACGGCGGTGACGAGGTGGTGACGTAAGCATGACATGGCGCTGACGTGGGTGCGATGTCAGCTGATGATGTAAGGGTGACGTCAGCAGGGAGGCAATGGGGCGGTAAGTGATATTCCCCACTCTGCCTTTGGGTCATGGTGGTATTGGAGGGGGGGCTCCGATCACGCAGGGCGCCTGCCACCTGTCTTTTGTACGGCAGCAATACCGCCCATCCCCAGGACGCTATTGTTCGGTGATCGGAGGGGTTCCGATATCGCCGAGAGCCGTCGGATTTGCGCACGATGATCGAACGGTGGGCGACGAATGAAGCTAGTGGGCGGATATGGCGCGGGTCCCACCACATAAATCAACATTTTTATATGTTTTGCGGGGTTTAAAACTTTGGTTATCAGGGTTATTATATGGTTTATGTTGGCGGCTTTGGTTATTTGTTTAACCAAATGTTAAACAAATCAAGATGGAGCGCGTGGAGGGTTGTTATTGGCCCCAGATGGACCAATAACTCCCGACAAAAATTAAAATATGGCCATAAATTTAGCCGAGGGTAGGGATATTAAAGAATTTTGGGGTTTTTATGTATTTACATAATACAGGAAAGGGCTTTTGTTAGGGATTTAATATAATAGGATTAGTATGTTAATATGTGTTTAGAAGGGAAGCGCTAAGTTGTAGAGTTAGGAACTTAGGCTTAGGGAAATGAGAGGGTTTTTAGTAGCAGAGTTGAATAGTTTAGGCTTAGGAGAAAATCAATATTTTACACAAGAAATGTGGCTTCTCTTCCTAAGTAAAAATAGAGTTTTCACTTAGTATTTTTCATGAAATGAAGTAAACTAGGATTACTAAGCAGATCTCAGTGTCCTTGGAGGGAGGTTAGTGAGTAATTGATGGGAGAAGAATGAGGGGGAGTTAGACATGCAACATCTGATTTGTCACCACACTTTGCCATGAAATTTATGATATTCATAAGAGATGAATTATCTTTTAGAAACAAGATCACTCATGCAACTGCTTCAGCAACATCAAAACTACTTACCCATCCTAGTATACCTAACATCTTTTCTTCATTTTCCTTGGGTGCATTTGAACTAGAAAACCCTGATTCTCTTCTTTTCTTTTAGCTTCCATCCTATCTAAATCTACCCTTATTTCTTCCAAGGGCCCATATTAAACAGTTGGGCTCCTTTGCTTCTCTACCTATCTACTCATCTTCCAAGCTTGAACTGTTTGGACAGACCTTTTATTCTCTATTCTAAGGCAAGTAAATTGAAATATGAACCTGGCCAAGATTAAGTTGTTTGGCCATTCATGAACCATGATAAGAGTCAAGCAACTGTACATAGTGAAATTCTTCAAAATATGGAACCTTTGCAGCATGGAAAGGATGAACATATTTGGCACTTCTCCAATCAATCATGAAAAATGAAACCTATTGGTATAGGAACCTAACAATGGCTCCACTTGGGGATGGTTTTTCCTGGTGAAAAGTCAAGAACAACAGGTTAGATGGACTTATGTACAATTCTAGCTGTATTTTTGAAATTTTTCTTTGCTGCAACCAAACTGTGCACTGGACTTTGTAAAAATATGTACATCTTCTTATGATCTGCTCCAAATATTTGCATTTTTGTTTTTGGATACTGTGTTTTGACTGTTTTTTTTCATATTTATAGTTCCCAATCTTTCTTTTGCTAATCCCTTATAGACAAAAAAGTTACATAAAAGGTGGGACAGCTGCCTGATTTTCCTCAAAATCTGCTATACATATTCCTTCCTATCTTATTGCTGAAAATAAACTGCAGAAAGTAAACACTGTTATGTACAAATTAAAGTGCTGATATCTTCAACAAACTGGATCAAAATAGTGTTTCAGCACTCGGCCATTTACTGGCCCATCCTCTAGTTCTGTACCATCCAGGGTTTTCAGAAAGTAGGTGTTGTTTCCTTGTACAGTCTGAATGATAAATGGTCCTCTCCACAGGAAATCAAATTTTCCATGTTTTCCCCTATCTTCTCTTCTGGAATCCCACTTTAAAACTTTATCCCCAATGAAGAAATCCTTTGCTTTGGTTCTTTTATCAAATATCTTTTTAAGTTTTTCTTGTAGAACCTAAGATCTTTGATACACCTCCTCTCTTGTCTGTTGTAAATGAATTGTTTGATTAATTCTCCTTTGGATACATTGGGTTCTGCCTGTATTTCTTGCAGCAATTTTATTATAGGGATTCCCAAAGAAGAATGGAATACTGCCTCCATACCATAAACCAATTCATAGGGACTTGTTCCAATGGATCTCTTAGTAGTCATTTTGTCTGCCCATAGTGCATTGATAAGCTTTTTATGCCAATTTTTCTTATTCTCCTCCAAGACTTTCTTAATGATGTTGATCAGGCTTTTGTTGGAGGATTCAGCTAGACCATTACCTTGAGGGTAATAGGCTGTGGAATGGCCTAAAGTAATGTGGTATTTATGTCAAAAAGTGATCATTCTCTTGGATTTAAAAGCAGCAGCATTGTCTGTTATAATTTTTTCAGGACAGCCAAACCTAGACAAGATGTTGGTCTCTAAAAATTGCATGATTACTGAGTCATTGGCTTGCCTACAAGGAATGGCTTCTATCCACTTAGTGAAATAGTCTGTGGCAGTCAGAATCCACTTATGTTGGCCAAAGGATGAAGGGTGGATTTCCCCAATGAAGTCTAAATCCCATTGTTGAAATGGTCTTTCAATGGAAATGGGCTTGAGGGGTAGAGGCAACAACTTCTTCCTGCCTTCAAAGATTTGACATTTGTGGCAAGAAGTTACATATTTCTTTACATCAGCAAATAGGGTGGGCCAATAAAATATAGGCCTTAGGATTTTATCAGTAGTTGATTTCCAATATAAATGTCCACCACAATCCCCTGCATGAAACTCTTTAAGTACTTTGTCAGTTTCTTCTTTGATTAGACAATTTAATAAAACACCTTCATGATTTTTCCAAAACAAAGCATCATTTACAATACAAAACTTTGAAGCCTTCATTTTCAGAAATCTTTTCTTAGTTCTGGATAACCCTGGAGGAGCTTGTAGGTTTAGCAATACATGAATGATATCAGCATACCAAGGTGATTGTAAAAAGGCTTGATTGATCTGTGGAGTCGCCATCTCCTGCTCATTATCCAGTTGATTTATGTCAAGGGCTTGAAAGTTGGTTTCAGTCATAAGTTTGGCTAATCCTAGTCCCTTTATCAGCTTTGTTGGTTTGATTTCGATGTCGTATTCTAGTATGGTAGCTATCCATTTACCCCTTTTGCCTTCAATTCCTTCTTGGGTTAGGATGTCTTTAACCACAGTGTTGGGCACATAAGCAATCACATGAGATTATAAGATGTAAACTCTAAAGTCCTTAATGGCCTTTACAAGTGCATATGTGTGTTTCTCCATGATTTGATATTTAAGTGGAGCATCTCTAAGTGCCTTGCTAAAAAAGGCTATGGGTTTTTCACATCCCTGGTCATCTTTTTGAAGCAAAATAGCAGCAATTGTATGTTTTTATGCAAATGAGGATATGATAAAGTCTTTATCAAAATTTGGGCTTGTAGGGACTAGTGTTTGAGTCAAAGCTTTTTTGATTTCCTCAAAGGCTTGTTTAGCTTCTATTGTCCACTTAACCTTGGAATCTTTTTTCAGCATGTTGTTCAACAATCTTATCAGCTCGGCTAGATTTGGTATGAATCTTCTTAGAAAATTGATCTTCCCCAAAAAATCTTGTAGTTCCTTAATGTTTCTAGGGTGAGGAACTTGCAGAATAGCTTGTATTCTGTCCGGATCAATTCTAATACCTTCTTTGGAGATGATATGGCCCAATAATTTTCCTTCTTCTAGGCCAAACAATGATTTCTTGGGATTCAGTGATATACCATATTTTCTACAAATTAAAAATACCTATCTAAGATGATCTAGGTGTTCTTGATCTGACTTGGAGAATACAGTAAGGTCATCTAGGTAAATGACTAAAAAGTCATGGATTTCTTTGGCAAAATCTATATCCATTTCTCTTTGAAAAATTGCCCCTGCATTTTTGAGTCCAAATGGCATTTTCACATATTTGAAGGTTCCCCAAGGGGTTGTGAAGGCAGTTTGTCTTGATTATCAGGGTGCATTAGGATCTTATTGAAACCTGAGAATCCATCCAATAGTGAGATCCTTGAAGCACCCTCTACCCTTTGTAGAATGTGATCCATTTTGGGTAAGGGGTAGTTGTCTTTTAAAGAGACTTTGTTCAAATTTCTCAAATCGACACACAGCCTAATCTCTCTTGTTTTCTTTCTTGTGGGCACCAAATTTGAAACCCATTCTGAGAATTTGATGGGTGCAATAATTCCCGGGAAATTAAGGATATTAAGAATTTTATAAAAACTTCGGTTAAAATTGCAAAAAACTCGAAAAGTATTGGGAAGTCAACACACTTTGATAGTCCCTAGTGAGGCAAGAACTAATAATTTAAATGCAATTTTAATCAAAAATACCTCTTGAACTAAAAAGCATGTACATATCATTACATTATAAAATTTATATATCACAAAATCAGTTATGGTAACCACTCTTTTGACTTAACCTTCAAGTGAATTGGGGTTAAGTCTTTAACTACTTCTTGACCATATTGTTCCCACTTAGTGAAAAAATTATTACATAAATAATGTCAAGAAAAACATGTTGCCTTTTTAGTGATCTCATAATAGGAAGTTCTTTAGTGAACTTTTTGATGTATTTCTCTATTTTGTAAAGTATAGTTTGCTTTCAAACTTCATTTGCCAAGTGCTTCTGGAGGTATCCTCCTTATAGAGTTGATATATTTATGATCTCTCATTCATGCTTCTGTGTTTCTTCTTCAAATTTATTCAAAACTCGATATATTGGATGAAAGCCTTATTGAGGACCAAAATATGGTAATTTGTGTATAAATTCCTTGTAGATTCAAACTGCTAATTGTAATATGCTAAAACAATAGACTTGAATCTACTCTACTCATCAGCGGAAACAATTAATTTATCCAGAAATCACGAAGCATACAAGACAAATAATTAAATCAACACATTACACAATGATTTCCTAGGGAAATACATAGCTAAAAACCCTTGTTATAGTATATTGTATTAGTCATAAAGATATTAAAATAGTACAATGCTTTTCTCAAACCCGAGGAACCTCTACACTATCTCTATCTATCTCACAGCTTCCTAGACAAACCCAAGCCAATACTTAACCAATTTTATGCTTACCCAAGTCCCTATTTCCTTGCATTGTTCCTCAAGGAATTAGCCCCTATTAATTAGGGAAATTCCTCAATATGAATTGTGTAAACCTCATAAGCTTTCCTATGGTTGCATGCACCACTTGTACAATTAGGATGATCATACAACTGAAAGTAAATTGTCCCTGAAATCCAATATCAACTAGGTCTTTCTCATATCTGACATGGATGAGTTATTTATGAGTGAATCATCAGTTTATCGATCTATCACTACAGGCATCACCACACTACTAGACCTCACACTAGTTCCTCCAACAATTAGAATTAGTTTAAATGACTTTAACTTGGTTGAACTTAATTAATTAATTACAATTCAAAATAAACTCAACCAGGGCTCCTATAATCTAGGAGACACTATACATGACTCTAGGTAGACCCTCAACTCAAATTAACTAGGCCCACTAAGTCAAATTAACTTAGTTAACTAATACAAGTTGTCATGAGATGTGGAATTACAATTTTATTCCCAATTTAATTCAAGGAAAAAATTAAATTAGGATTTTCTTGTTGCATTTTCAACACTCCCTCTCAACAAGAAAGGGATTATCTGCTACCTCGATTCCTACCTCTATGAAACTCGAATTTTCATCTTAGCAACTCCTTTGTCAAAATATTTGCATCTTGTTCTTCCGTACGAATGTGCTCCAACAACATGATTATCCTCTACACACAATCTCATAGATGGTGATAGTGGATGTCAATATGATTGGACCGATCACGACAAATTGGATTCTTAGAGAGGTTTATACAACTCTGATTGTCACATAAATCACTGTAAGATCCATTTTCTGACCAAATAAACTAACAAGGATCTTGCTCATCCAGATAGCCTCATAATTTGCTTGACTAGCAGCCATGTACTCTGCTTCTGCCGAATTGAGTGCAATTGATCTCTACTTCCTATTGTACCAAGAAACTATTGCTGATCCAATACTGAAGATTCCCCCTAATGTACTCTTTTTGTTGGATGGAACCCCTTCCCAATCTGCATCTGTGAATCCTTGAAGCTTCACTCCTTCTGATCTTCTATACCAAATACCAAACTGAGTGGTTCCTTTGAGGTATCTCAACACATGTTTAGTTTCCTTTCAATAGAGTTTGGTTTTCTTAGCCATTGCTTGACTAACATTGTTAACTGCAAAACATATGTCTGATCATGTGTTCACCAAATACATAAGTGAACCCAAAAGCTATCTATAAATAGTAGCCTCCACTACTTCACCTAAAGTAGCATCTTCCTTCCTCCAATTTCCAGCTAGAGGAATCTCCATGGGTTTGTTTCTCTCTGTGTGGAACTTATTCAGTATCTCATTGGCATACTTTCCTAGAGAAACGAGAAGTTCCTCATCTCCTTGCCATACTTCCATACCAAGGAAATAACACATGAGCCCCAGATCCTTCATCTTGAATTCTCTTGCAATATCCTCTTTGCAATATTTTACCATCCTCTCATCACCTGTTAGAATTAAATCATCGACATATAATACTATAATCAACTATTTACCTTCAACCACAATATGGTAAAGGTTTCCATCTGCTTCACTTTTGGTGAATCCCAACCAGGTGAAATAGTTATCAATCCCGATGTATTGAGCATGTGGTGCTTGTATCAATCCATACATCACTCGCTTGAGTCTACACACATGTGACTCTCTATTGAAGGTCTCAAATCCTTTCGGTTGCTCAATGTACACCTCTTCCTTAATCACACCATTGAGGAATGTTGTCTTCGCATCCATCTAATGTATATTCCATTCCATCTGCATTAAAAGTACTAGAATAGATATAATTGAAGAGTACCTTGTTCCTGGAGAAAAGGTCTCCTCGTAATCAATTCCCTCCACTTGAGAGAACCCTTTGGCCACAAATCTGGCCTTGTGTTTCTCCACACTCCCATCTGCAACTTGCTTTACCCTGTAAAGCCATCTAGAACCCACCATTGACTTGTATGTTGGTCTTGGGACCACTTCCCAAACACTGTTTCTAATAATGGAGTCATACTCCTTAACCATGGCATCAACCCATACTAGTTTTTACACTGCTTCCTCAAATGAGGATGGCTCAATCTCTACATTCTCACTCATCAAATCCATGTAGCCAATGTACTAATTTGGTGACCTCCTCTACCTACATTGTGATGTGGGTGTTCCCACATTATCTCTAGCATCTTGCATCAATCTGTCAGCTTCTTTGGTGTGCTTCCTTCCATCTCTGGAAGTATCTGTTGTTGGAAATAATACTGAGAGGGGGGTGAATCAGTATTATCAGATCTATAATTTTATTTCCCAAACATATTTATATATGCTACTTCAGTGAAGTGAACTCGCATGTACATGCGAATGTACTTAAAGCAAACAGCGTATATGCAGAGAACTTTTGATTTAGACAATTTATCATGTATTGAGCTTAAACCAGTATATCAAAGATTTATTAGACAGTGCAATAAAATCAGAATAAAGCATCACACATAAGCAACACACATGAACACCAAGATATAAGGTGGAAACCAAATGTGGGTAAAAACCACCTGTTGTTGTCGTCTCTATCTTCTTTTAATAATAAGAAAATATGTTTACAATCTTGTACTGGTGCAGACTCATACCAATACGCAGGCACCCACCTGTAGAAGGCTACAACCTTCTCTCGTTCTCCAACTACTACTAGAAGGGAAATACAACCCCCTAGCTCTTGTACTAGCCAATATGTTTACTAGTACGTAGGTTCCAGCCTACAGAAAACTCCACTCTTCCACCAAGGACCACATTTCATGAATTTTTAGACTGGATACTCCTGGAACACAACACCGCAATTTGAAGGCCACGTTTCATCCAATTTTCATACCGGACCCATCAACAACATTGAAACTCAGAAAAGCATAACTGTAATACAACCATCAAATACATCCACATCAACCAACCACTAAAACTCAATCATCACTTTTTGAATCAACCACGACTGAATCAATCAATCACTAACAACCCATCATCACTGAAGCAAATCACAATCAGTCAATATAATCATTCAAAACACTGTCACCAGAATACAGTCACTAGAACACAAAGCAGAACCCAGAACTCTGTAACAGAAAATAGAAACAGTTGAAACTTTAAACATCATGCTTCATAAGGTATACACTACTTCCATGAGTCAAACCGGCGTGTATATGCACTTTTACCAAAGGGAACCAACATACAGATCTACAAATTCCAATTTATGATGTATACACCACTTTGGTATGTTGAACCAGTGTGTATACACTCTTTTACTAAAGCAAACCTGCATACAGATCTGTAAATGCTAACTTAAAACATCACAACTATTCCAGACTTCAGTCATACCCAGATCATCACATTTACAAAATAAAACACGCGTCAGTATTCAGATCTAGATTGTTTAAGATCAAACCACATAATGATAATACTTTTAAACCTTTATGATCCTGGTCCATCAACCTTCATCAGCCATAAAGGTGCCTCCTTAGATCAGATCAAGAAAACCATCATAAGCTCATTAACCTGCATATATGATCCAACACCTCATAAGATATTCAAATACTTGCACCCTTGGCCTAATTATCTTCTCCTCCTTATATAGTTTTAGGCCTTTCTCAATACCATGGACCAAAACTACTTAGGACCAATACCTTGGACCAAATACCTTGGACCAATTACCTTGGGTCAAATACCTTGGACCAAGAGATACCTTGGACCAAAAACTTTGTTTTTCCAAGATATATGTGATTTTCCTTCTGTGAATGTGAGTGTGTACATATACGCTCCTTTTGTTCAGTAAACCTACGTGTATACGCAGCTTGGACAAGGTGAACCTACAAATAGCTCTCTTTCTTCATTCTTTGTAGTCTGATCTGTAATTATTTGTTGTTGACTTGTTGCATTGTGAGCTTTCATCTAAGTGAGTTTCCATCAAGGACAATACCTGTATCATAATGCCAACAATCTCCCCCTTTGGACTTGATGGCAACAACAACACCAATACACTCTCCCCCTTTGACATCAAGGGCAAAGTGCAGACCAAGATATTCTCTCCCCTATGTTATTCATGCTCCCCCTGAGTACATGCTAAATTGTCTGATTGAGCTCCACTTTGTACATGCTGAGATGTACTGAAACCATCCATGCTCCCCCGGAGCACAAGCAGAGTCTGCAAAAATATTCTCCAAAAGAATAACATGGCTCTATAGCTCAACTATGTGAGTATGACCTTCCTATCACCAATGACTCATACATACATCCATCTCCCAAACAAGTGGAGATATACAAAATTTGACTCATCCACCCGACCAAGTGGGATATACCAATTGTTTATACATGACAGAAATATAATTACATCATCCATCCCATGCAAAGTGGGGATACAAATTACATTATTTGTCCAATAGGACTCATTCAAATGTATGAGAAGACATATCACACCCTAGACTTTTACATGACTTAAGCAACAAAAGGTATAAATATTTGAAGTCGTAGCTGGACTCAGCAACCATAATGTCAACAACGCAGAATGCGAGTGAAGGCTAATGCTCCCCCTGAACTTGTGCTACCTATGCATTGTTAACAAGTCAATGATCGAGGCATCTTTGTCAATTCGATAAAAATTAATGAACAGAGCATATCAATAGATTGTAATCATCAACATCAGATAGAGCACCCATATCAGAGCTTGCCCCACTCTTTTTCTTGTCTGAAAAACATATACTCTTCTTGACCCATAGAAACCCACGTGTGTATGCAACTATACTTCATGAAACACGCATATAATAACCTTTCTCTAAAAAATTGGATTTAACAGCAGGAAGATGCATCAACTACTCCCAGATTTTGTCTGAGATATTCAAATGTTTCTCTATGCAGTGGTTTAGTGAATATATCAGCAGCCTGTTCTTTAGAGGGAACATACTCCAATTTGACCTTTTGTTCAAGCACTGGTTCACGTAGAAAATGGTATTTGATGGGTATGTGCTTGGTCTTGGAGTGCATGACTGGATTCTTTGAAATATTGATCGCACTTGTATTATCACATAGAATAGAGATGGGTGGAGTACATGTGATCTGAATGTCTTGCAAGGTTTGCATCATCCAAAGTAGTTGTGTGCAGCAAGATGTAGCAACCACATATTCTGCTTCAGCTGTAGATAAGGCAATTGAACTTTGTTTTCTTGCTGAACCAAGACACTAACTTGGAACCCATATAGAATGCACCACCACTAGTGCTTTTTCTGTCATCAACACTTCCTGCCCAATCTACATCTGTATATGCATGAAGAGTAAGATCTGCATCTCTAGGATACCATAAACCAAAGTCCTGAGTTCCTTGAAGATATTTGAAAATTCTTTTGACTGCCTGAAGGTGATATTCATTTGGATTTGCTTGGAATCTTCCAACTATTCCTACTGCATGCATGATGTCAGGTCGGGTACATGTTAGATAAAGCAGACTGCCAATCATGGATCTCTAAGTTGGTTGATGTACTGTTGATGATTCATCATTTGAGCTAAGACTGCATCCTATTACCATTGGGGTACATACAGGTTTAGAATCTTCCATTCTGTACCTTTTCAAGATCTGTTTGAGATATTTGGTTTGTGAAATAAAAATACCATCTTTATTTTTTTGAACTTGTAGACCAAGAAAATAGGTAAGTGCACCAAGCAAGGACATGTCAAATTCTTGTTGCATTACTGAAGCAAAATTCTGACTCATGGATTCTTCATTGCTACCAAAAATGATATCATAAACATAAACACCAATAATTAGCAATTTATCAATTTCAATCTTTGTATATAGATTGCTATCTGTTGAACCTCTTGTAAAACCTTGTTGGTGTAGATATTTGTCAAGGTGGTAATACCATGCCCTTGGAGCTTGTTTCAGACAATAGAGAGCCTTTTTGAGTTTGCATACAAGTTTTGCATCATTTCTAAGAATGAATCCTTCTAGTTGTTCAATATAAACTTCTTCTTCTAAATCTTCATTAAGGAAAGCAGAATTTACATCCATTTGGTATACTTTGAATTTTTGAAAGCTAGAAAGAGAAGAAACATCCTTATGGATTCAAGCCTAGCAACAGGTGCAAAAGTTTCTTCAAAATCTATACCTTCTTGTTGAGCATACTCTTTACAAACAGGTCTGGCCTTGTTTCTAATTACTTCTCCATTTTCATTCAGCTTGTTTTTTAATATCCATTTAGTTCCTATAATATTTTTATCATGAGGTCTAGGAACTAATTCCCAAGTATTATTCTTTTCAATTTGCTCAAGTTCTTCATTCATGGCCTTGACCCAACATTCATCTTTGCATGCTTCATTTACATTTTGAGGTTCGGTGGAGGATAGTAATGCTAGATAGCTCGAGGTCTCTGTAATAGTTCTTCTTGTTTGTACATCTGCCTTTTTTTCCCTTAAAATTTGAGTTTCTGGATGATTTTTCTGAATGTACCTAGATGGAGTCTTTTCTTCTACCGTTATCTCTTCTTCTAGTGCTTCATTGGTTTCGTCTTCAATATGATTTTGATTTGATGTGGGAAAATAATCCCCATCTTCTTCATTTTTATAATCTTTTGTGTTTATTTGTTTTGGATTTTTGCATGCTTCATCAACTACAACATCAATAATTTCAACGATTTTCCCAAGTCTTTTATTATAAAATTTATATCCTTTACTTCTAGAAGAGTAACCTAGAAGAATACCTTCATCTGCTCTGGGCTCAAACTTACCAAGTTTTTAATCAGTCCCTTTGATATAACATTTGCTTCCAAAAACTTTAAAGTATTTTACAATAGGATTCTTACCATACCAAAGTTCATTTGGAGTTTGAGTGCTATTTACCCGAACATTTGCTTGGTTGAAAATAGTTATGGCAGCGAATGCAGCTTCACCCAAGAAGGTTGTAGGAGTTCTAGATTCATCTAGCATAGCTTGAGCCATTTTTCGAATAGTTCTGTTCATTCTTTCTACCACTCCATTTTATTGAGGAGTCCTTATGGTGGAGAATTGCCTTTTTATTCCATGTTGTTCACAAAAGTCAAAGAATTCATCCGAGGTAAATTCCCCTCCTTGATCAGATCTGAGGCATTTGATTTTTCAATCTGATTCATTTTCAACCAAAGCTTTGAAGGCTTGTAACTTTCCAAATTCTTCATATTTATGCTTTAGAAAACCTATCCAACACATTCTGGAAAAATAATCAATGAACAAAATAAAGTTTTCTTCTCCACACAGTTCTCTTGATCCCTGTTACATTCCTGCGATTTCGTGCTTCTCTAGTCATGATGGTTTTTTAAGCAAAACATTGAGTAGCTTTGTCCCCAAAATTATGACATGAAAAACATTGCCCATTAAAGAAGTTCCTACGACTATCGAATCTATTATCCTAGTGATTGTAGTTTCTATTGATGTTCATATTTGGAGCAAAATGAGTATGATTTTCCTGCAGTTGGTTGTGGCTTCTATTCATCCTTGAAGTAAAGTGAGTATGATTTACTTGGTGATCAACTTTATGCCTTTGCTGACAATTTTCATATTGTTCATTGATCTTTGTTGCATCAAGATAGCTTTTAGTGGAGGTTGATGGCTTCTGTGGTTGAGATGCTTCTTCAGTATATCCAAGACCTGTCTTTATCAGAGGAGAACACTGCACTTTGATAATTTCGTTTGAAGTTTCTGATCCTTTAGCAAAACTAAGATTGAGATATTTGTTTTCTCAAGATATTTTCTTAGACCCAAAATTTCACATTTAAGTTTTTCATTGTGTTTTCCTTTTTCAGCAAGTTGGTATGTCAAGGTATCTATAATCATATTCTTTTCTTCAAAACAGATTTTGATTTTAGATATTGCTTCATGAAGGTCATCCTCTTCTAAAGAACCCCAAAAATCATCATCGTCATAAGCCATTAGAAGTTTATAATCATTACTATTTTCATCTTCATCACTATTTGATAAACCATCACTATATTCATAAGCATAGTAACTCCTTTTATTTACAACTTGTTTTCTACCATTTTGCATATTCCTTTCCTTTTTCATATTTATCTTTATTAGGACATTTGGTAGCATAATGACCGACTCTACCACAGGCAAAGAATATGAAGGGTAGCTTACCTCTAAATCTTTCGGAACCCCGTTGAAGCTTCTTGACAAAGTTTACCTCATCTTCTTCTTCTTAAATATGTCCTGATTCATTGTGTTTGTTAGTGTCAGTGTCTTCACACTGCCATCAGTGATCAAAATCTACTCTTCTGCATTTCATAGTAGGAGTCTCATTCTGATGAGTTTGCATTCCATTAGGTCATGGATCCACTGATGGTAGGATTTACTTCAGTTTTTCCCTCATGATATGTGCTTGCTGATCTTATTTCATACTTTTTAGTCATGATTCATGTTCATTTTGCAGTCCATTTCATAAAATCCTAGGGTTTGGTTTCATTAGGTCTTAGGGTTTCCTCCATGGTCAAATTCAGTGATTAGGTGTTAATAATGGTCAGCAAACACATGAGGAGGCCAATAATGATTAGCAAAGCCATAATTTATCATTTTGAAAGCCTAATGTAGTTTGAAAGCAGGGTATTTTGTTTTTATCTCCATTAATGATGTAATTTTATGTTTTCATTTGTAATATTGGTTCCCAACTACTCCTAAGCATCTGATGATGTTGCCAAAGCACCTGCCACTACAAAAATCAAGTCATCATGAGCACCAATTCACCTGCAAAAGCAAAAGAGAACAAGCACTAAACCCTAATTTCCTCTCCCACTGAGCTAGGGTTGGCTATGGGAACAGAGATATCTGAGCAGAGGAGGCATAACGGATATCAAAAGATATGAGGCCATTTCATATCATCAAACATCGGGTCTCCATCATTTGTCGAGAAGTCATTCCAAGGGACAAGCCATTCACCACACATAAGGGACGGTTTTTCTTCAAACTGTGTTTCTAAGCAATAAAAGATGAATTTGAAAAATGTGAGAAGGTTTTTGTCCATAATTTACACAAGAAGAAAAACCTCTTTCAGTTTTTACACAGGTTTCATGGTTTTGGAGAAATGTTGAAAACATCATTTGCATCAAGAGAGTTAATGCACCTCTGGAGTGACCTTGGTAAAATCATTTTTTCTCCTAGATAGAATCACCAAATGAATTTCTTGATGAGTCAACTGATAAGTAGACACAAATCTATTTCCAATGAGCTATCATGAGCTCAATTTGGAGTTGAGGAAGACCTTCAAAAGTTGATTTCAACAACACTATGCATTTTGGCAGCCTCATTCTGCACATTTTGACTAGTCTTGGGAGATTGGACTTTTGATAGGGAAAATGAACTCCAAATGGAAAAATTCAAGATGTTATGGAAAGTAGACTGGACAATATTTCCAACAAGTTATCCCACACCCAATTTGGACATAAGGAAGGCCTCCAAAAGTTTCCTTCAAAAGGCACTGCGCTTCTAGAAAGTGGCGTTGTGCTCCTAGCCTAGCGCTACGCTTCTGGAGAATTTTTGCAGTGTAAAAATACACAGGCGCTACGCTTTGAGGCTAGCACTGCACTCCTATAGGAGGCATTACGCTTTTCCCAGTAGAGCCCAAAATCACCTCAAATCGCCAAATTTCACCACATTTCTTCAAGTTTCCCTCTTTTGCATGTAAGTGCACTAATATCTCTTGTGGTTTAGGGTTTTTATATCAAGTTTTTGTGGTTTTTCACATCCAAAGTCAAAACCCTAGTTTCTAGGGCAAACCCTAGTTTTCCTACAATTTACCTCATGAACTAAAACCCTCATCTCTATTAGTGCTATCCTACCATATCAACTTCTTATTTCTCCCCAAATCCCCGTCACACATACATTTTCTCAAATCCCCCTCACACATGCATTTCGCCAAACTCCCTCATCGATACATTCTTCCCACTACATTCATCCACACCATTATCCATAAAACTACCCATATATAACCATATTGTTCAAGCCAAAGGAAAACATGGACAGAGACAGTGATTATGATTATTATGAAGAGACATTTAGTGACAGTTCTATGGAGAGGCACAGACAACAAAGGAAGCTAAAAGCTTGGTTGAGGAGAGCCTTAGAGAGAAAAAAGAAGCAAGATAGATTGAAGATGTTGGCTGAAGCCTCCCTAGCCCATCAAAGCAACTGATGGTGGTGTCCCATGCCAAATTTGGACAAATTTTGGAAAGTTGTTGCATTTTTGAAATTTTGTAATTTTAACACAGGGATTTTGTCCAGAAGCTGGTGGCACTGTGCTTTCTCCTGGAGCATCAGATGGAGAAAAGGTTTGCATATTTGGATTCAGGGGGATGAGTACATGAACCCTGGAAAGTTTCAGAAGTTTTGGAGTAGATCTGGTCCACCAAAAGGTCCAAAAACTACTAAAAAATGACCTCTCTGCCTCTTTTTGGACACACAGAAGCAGTCTTGGGAGCTTCAAGTTTTGAGGGGGAAAATGACCTCCAAATTCAAAAATTCCAGTTGTTATAGAAACTAGACTTGAATTAATTTCTAATGAGATATCATGGGCTCAATTTGGCTAAGGAGAAGGCCTCCAAAAGTAGGTGGAAAGTGGCACTGCGTTTTTTACCAGTTTGCCCAGAAAATCAAAATTTCCCCTGTTTTGACTATGGATTTGTCTTTTCTCTCCTCATGGATGATTTCACTCATGTAATTAATGACATGGCATGTAAATTTGATGGTAAAATAGTAATA
Organism: Pinus taeda; assembly: GCA_000404065.3. Classification (NCBI taxonomy): domain Eukaryota; kingdom Viridiplantae; phylum Streptophyta; class Pinopsida; order Pinales; family Pinaceae; genus Pinus; species Pinus taeda. The sequence goes on along the minus strand of APFE030056178.1, from coordinate 34,050 downwards.
GAGGGTATATTCATTAGTTATAGGTGGTTTTGAGGCTAATGAATCAGTTTCCCTACTTATAGAGGCAAGTTGTTTGACTGCCTGTATTCCAGTTCTTAGTTGGGAAATGGTTGAAACTGCCCCTTTTCTCATGGATTTGATCCCTGATGATTAGGGCGAGTATTTTGATCTCTATATTATGTATTTTCTTTGTCATTAGCAGAGGTTGGACTCACTTGGATGCTCTAAGCTTGATTGTACATCATTGTAAGCAGTTTGGCAAGGAAATTAATAGGACTTGCAGCTATTTTTATGGGATCCATGTGGTATGGTGTTTTAGCATAGTTTCTTCTTTGTTATTAGTTGTTTATGTGTTTTATGTATGCCATCATCTATTTCACTGCTTCTAATTGAATGATATCAAGATAGATAGGTAGAATTCATTGTTTGCAGTGCTCTACCTTGGGAAATCATTCAGTACTCTATGTTTTCTGTTGTTTGAGTAAGATCCATGATTGTCACATGCCCTCCTCAGCTCCTCATCGGTCTTATACATCTCACCTCACTAAATTTCAAGTGCTAAATCCTATACCTACCTTACCCCTTAGAACACCCTGCATTCTGACCTAATTTCCCGGACCTAAAACTTCCTAGCTCCATTTGATCCACAAACACCAACAAATTCAATCAAAACCCTTGAGCTACTATACCTAGCTTAAAATCTTGTTCCTGATCCAGTCATCTTGACTCAGATCCATAAGGAGAGAGCCCTCTCCCGGCCTGGTAGGGCTAGCTACCAGTTTAAGCGTGGTTTGTGGTTACCCTATAGTTGCCTCCCTTTAGCCTGAGGTCAATCTATGTGATAACATAGTGGCGACCATACTGGGGAACGTAGTTCTATGTTCCTCAGAAAAATGTATCAAGTTTAGATCTTATTGTTGATGGTGGACAACGATCAGACACTAGAAGCCTGAAATCATTCACCTAGTGACTCCAAATCATTTTCGAGATCAGATCCAAGGACTCCACTAGAGGATGAACCTGACCAGCAGAAACATGAAAGGACAATATGGAAAGATCAAGTATTCAAGTTGGAATTTCATGCAAGACATTATGTTCGTTGTTATAAATTATTTCTTCTCTTTTCTCGAGAATGTCAAGAAGGCTTTACAAAGTATACTATATTTGAGACAAGATCCTAGACCTGCATTTAATTCTTTCCCTTTGAAGATTGTGAAATATTCACATGCCTTTGATCTCGATCAAGATCCTTCTTCTGAATCGTATGATGACCGTCTTCAAACTGATGAGCCTCAAGAGACCAAGATTAATTCTGTAGCTTTTGTACATATTCTTATACCTTGTAAAATTCCAGATAGATACAAGCCTCTGATTTTACCTCCTATATCCCATGCTTTCCCTAAAAATCATTACCTATATCTACCAAGATTTGATGGTGAATGTGGCAACATCTCTGCTGAGAGACATGTACTGATTTTTGAGTCTTTTCATGACCTTTTTGAAGTTGATGAAGAGGATGTCAGTATTAGGCTTTTTTCTCTTTCTTTGCAAGGCAAAGTCAAGAGTTGGTTTAAAACCCTGCTTGATGCAAGCATCTCATATTTCCAGCAATTCGTCAAAGTTTTCCTCGAAAAGTGGGTGGTCATTCAAAACCCTTTCTTGCTTCTAAAAGAATATAACCAGCTGAAAAAACAGCCAGGGGAGACATTACAACAGTTTTCTGCCATGTTTAATCAAGTTTATTGTTCAATGCCTATTACTATAAGACCTCCTCCTAGATCCACTCTCTTGCACTACCTGGATGCCTTTGATACGGAAATGAAATTTCAGCTGAGAGAAAGAAACCTTGCAATACTTAAAGAGATGCAAAACAGTGCAGTAGATGTAGAGGCTAATTTGCTGATCAAAAGGGAAAAGTTGAAGGAAAAAGAGAGAAAGAACATAGATCCATAGGAATGGAAATCTTTAGAGGTAAATCTCGACATTTTGGTAAGTGCAGTGGAAGAGATGATGCAAAAGATCACCACAAGGAATAAGTATGATGTTCAAGACCATGGCTCGCTGATTGAAGAAGAACAAGTGGCTGATCCAAAACATTTCCTTTCTTATCCCAGTTGTCATAGATCTGGTAGTGATTGTTTTATAGATCATCTTGGAGAAGAGAGATCTGTTGATATGACATGTATGCTTGATGATGTGTTTTATAGTGATGATTTGCCTCAGTTTGATCAGTATGCTGATGATTACGTTCTCCAAATAGAAGCTTGTCTTGCAAACAAACCAGCAACTAGTTTGTGGAAGGAGGAAGTTCACTTTCAGTAGCTTGAATACAGTGATCAACCATTGCATATCATCTATGGAAGTGAGGAGGAAAGTGCAGAAAATGTTGAAGTAAGTGAAGGATCTTTCCTTTTTTGTTTTACTTTGTTTTGATTCATCGGAGACAACTTCCGTGCAATCAGAAATCAATCGTCAATAAGTTTGGATCCAGATCATCTAAAGGGCAATGAAATCCTTGTTCAAGACTTCTCATATCTAGATTTGCAACCACTGAATTCCATTGAATGTCAGGTTGTAGATGAAGACTTGGAAGATGGAACATATGATCAAATGATGCAAGATGATTCCGTACCATTATGTTTTGAATCATTTCAGGTTTTGAAGGGAAATTTGCATAGTATATCTTCAAATGAGCAGCCTATAGAAAATCATGCAATCTCATTGGAACCAATAAAAAATGGGCTACAATAGTATTTTCAAGTTTTTCAGGATCCAATAACTGATGTGTTGGATAATGTCTACAGTCAAAGTCCTTCTTCATTAGCTAACAGTGAGCTTGAAAAAAGTATTGATACAAACTTAATCTGACAGATGGTTTCTTTGTCATTTTCAGTAGGAGTCTCGTCACAAAGCTCAAATGAAAGTTTGCATGCATAGTATGAGGAGAAGAAAAGTAATCCATTGGATGAGCTAAGTCCCAGTGCACATGAATTTCAAGATCCTTACGTAGTATTTTTGGACTCAAATAGAGAATCCATATTATTCAATCTGGGAAAATTTGGATCTGTGTACAAGTTTTCATGGGAGTTGCCTTTTAGTAGTTCTCTCTTGTTGATCATAAGAAAGCACTTGCAGAGAATTCAAATAGCAGCCAGAATGCTTACTTGGTTGCATTGTTTGTTTCATTTCACTTGATCGGGTGATGAATGAAATAGTTAGAGTAGGTTTTATTGAATAAGCTCCACTTCGAGCGTCTTTTCCATTTTGTTAGTTGTGTTTTAGTATTGAGTCAGTTTTTAGTTGAGTACAAGTCAGTTTGTGTTTTTGAGTCATTAGTATTCAGTCATGTATTTTAGATTGAGTTTTTCTGACTCCATGCCCAATGGAGAATGCTACTAGGTCTACGGTGTTCTTGGCATCTCCAAGGAGCTACCATCCCCATTGGAGCCAATGTTAGTGTCAGTGTCTTCACACTGCCATCAGTGATCAAAATCTACTCTTTTGCATTTCATAGTAGGAGTCTCATTCTGATAAGGTTGCATTCCATTAGGTCATGGATCCAATGATGGCTATGGGATCAGAGATATCTGAGCAGAGGAGGCATAAGGGATATCAGAAGGTATGAGGCCATTTCATATCATCAAACATCATGCCTCCATCATTTGTCGAGAAGTCATTCCAAGGGACAAGCCATTCACCACACATAAGGGACAGTTTTTCTTCAAACTGTGTTTCTCAGCAAGAAAAGATGAATTTGAAAAAAGTGAGAGAGGTTTTTGTCCATCATTGACCCAATAAGAAAAAACTCTTTAAACTTTTACACAGGTTTTATTTTTTGGGAGAAATTTCGAAAACATCATTTGCCTCATGAGGGTTAATGCACCTCTAGAGTGACCTTGATAAAATCAAATTTTCTCCTAGATGGAACGACCAAATGACTTGCTTGATTAGTCAACTGATAAGTAGACACAAAGATCTTTCCAATGAGCTATCATGAGCTCAATTTGGAATTGAGGAAGACCTTCAAACTTTCACTGCAACAGCGCTATGCATTTTGGCAGCCTCATTCTACACATTTTGACCAGTCTTGGGAGCTTGGACGTTTTACAAGGAACATGAACTCCAAATTGAAAAATTCAAGATGTTCTGGAAAACAGACTCGATAAGATTTCCAATGAGCTATCCCATGCCCAATTTGGACACCAGGAAGGCCTCCAAACGTTTACTACTAAAGGCGCTGCACTTCTGGAAAGTGGCGTTGTGCTCTTAGCCTGGCGCTGCGCTTCTGGAGAATTTTTGCAGTCTAAAATTACACAGGCGCTACGCTTTGAGGTCGGCTCTGCGCTCCTGTAGGAGACACTTTGCTTTGCCCATCGGAGCCCCAAATCACCTCAAATTGCCAAATTTCACCATATTTCTTCAATTTTCCCTCTTTTGCAAGTAAGTGCACTAATATCTCTTATGGTTTAGGGTTTTTATATCAAATGTTTGTGGTTTTTCACATCCAAAATCAAAACCCTAGTTTATAGGGCAAACACTAGTTTTCCTACAATTTACCACATGAACTGAAACCCTCATCTCTATTAGTGCTATATTACCATATCAACTTCTTATTTCTCCCCAAATCCCCCTCACACATACATTTTCCCAAATCCACCTCACATATACATTTTCCCAAATCCCACTCACACATACATTTCGCCAAACTCCCTCATCCATACATTCTGCCCACTACATTCCTCCACACCATTATCCATAACACTATCCATATATAACCATATTTTTCAAGCCAAAGGAAAGCATGGACAGAGACAGTGATTATGATTATGAAGAAGAGACATTTAGTGACAGTTCTATGGAGAGACACAGACAACAAAGGAAGCTAAAAGCTAGGTTGAGGAGATACTTAGAGAACAAAAAGAAGCAAGATAGATTGAAGATGTTGGCTGAAGCCTCCCTAGCCCATCAAAGCAGCTGATGGTGGTGTCCCAGGCCAAATTTGGGCAAATTTTGGAAAGTTTTTGCATTATTGAAATTTTGTAATTTTTAACACAGGAATTTTGCCCAGAAGCGGTGCTGCACTTTTTCCTGGAGCACCAGATGGAGAAAAGGTTTGCATATTTGGATTCAAGAGGATGAGGACATGCACCTTGGAAAGTTTCAGAATTTTTGGAGCAGATCTGGTCCACCACAAAGTCCAAAAACTACTAAAAAAATGACCTCTCCGCCTCTTTTTGGACACACAAAAGTAGTCTTGGGATATTCAAGTTTTGAGGGGGGAAATGACCTCCAAATTAAAAAATTATAGTTGTTCCAGAAACTAGACTTGAATTCCTTTCCAATGAGATATCATGGGTTCAATTTGGCTAAGGGGAACGCCTCCAAAAGCAGGTGGAAATTGGCGCTACGCTTTTGACCTGTTTGCCCAGAAAATCAAAATTTCGCCTGTTTTGACCATGGATTTGTCTTTTCTCTCCTCATGGATGATTTCACTCATGTAATTAATGACATGGCATGTAAATGTGATGGTAAAATAGTACTAGATGGTAGATTCTTTAGTTAGAGGTGGTTTTGAGGCTAATGAATCAGTTTCCCTACTTATAGAGGCAAGTTGTTTGACTGCCTATATTCCAATTCTTAATTGGGAAATGGTTGAAAATGCCCCTCTTCTCATGGATTTGACCCCTGACGGTTAGGATGAGTAGTTTGATGTCTATATTATGTATTTTCTTTGTCATTAGTAGAGGTTGGACTCACTTGGATGCTCTGAGGTTGATTGTACATCATTGTAATCAGTTTGGCAAGGAAATTAATAGGACTTACAACTATTTTTATGGGATCCCTGTGGTATGGTGTTTTAGCATAGTTTCTTCTTTTTTATCAGTTTTTTATGTGTTTTATGTATGCCATCATCTATTTCACTACTTCTAACTGAATGATATCAAGATATATAGGTAGAATTCATTGTTTGCAGTGCTCTACCCTGGGAAATCATTCAGTACTCTATGTTTTCTATTGTTTGAGTAGGATCCATGATTGCCACATGCCCTCCTCGGCTCCTCACTGGTCTTAGACATCTCACCTCACTAAATTTCAAGTGCTAAAGCCTATACCTACCTTTCCCCATAGAACACCCTACATTCTGACCTAATTTCTCGGACCTAAAACTGCCTAGCTCCATCTGATCCAGAAACACCAACAAATTCAATCAAAACCCTTGAGCTACTATACCTAGCATAAAATCTTGTTCCTAATCCAGTCATCTTGACTAAGATCCATAAGGAGAGAGCCCTCTCCCGACCTGGTAGGGCTAGCTACTAAGTTAAGTGTGGTTCGTGGTTACCCTAGAATTGCCTCCCTTTAGCTTGAGGTCAATCTAGGCGATAACAATGTTCTTACTTTCCTTTTGTTGAAGCTTTAAAAGCAGCTTCTCTCATATCTGATGGTCCTTCTTTTCTCATCTCAAAGGCAGTTAAGATTCCATGAAGATGTGTCATAGAATAGTCTTCAAATCCTGCTTTTCTTCTATGGCAGACACTTTTGATTCAAATTTAGCAGACAAGGATCTCAAAACTTTCTCAACTAAGGTAGCTTCCTTTATTTCTTCACCCAGAGTCTTCATACAATTAACAACCTTATCTATACGTAAGAAGTAACTAGCTATACTTTCATCACTATGCAAAGAGTTTCATACTAAATTCTGAGGGTTTGAAGCTTAGCACGTTTTACCTGAGAGTCCCCTTTGTAGCTCAAAACGATTTTGTCCCATATTTCTTTGGTTGATTTGAGTTGCATGAATTTTACAAACTCTGATTGAGATATACTTCCCAATAAAGTATTGACAACTTTGGCATTGGTTTCATATTGCTTTTTACTTGCCGTATCTATAGGAATTGTTGTTGGAAATGTATATCCTCCTTCCACAATTTCCCAGACATCCGTTCAAAGTGATTGTAGATAGGTTGTGGTTCTTATTTTCCAATAAACAAAGTTGCTCCCATCAAAGATTGGTGGTCTGTTGGATCCCATGCTTTCTTGATTATTCATGTTGATGGATCTCCCTTCAAGCGATCAAGCTTCTTCTTAAGGACCTGCTCTGATACCAATTGTTGGAAATAATACTAAGAGAGGGTGAATCAGTATTATCAGATCTATAATTTTATTTCCCAAACAGATTTATATATGCTACTTCAGTGAAGTGAACTAGCATGTACACGTGACTATACTTAAAGAAATCAGCGTATATGCAGAGAACTTTTGATTTAGACAATTTATCATGTATTGAGCTTAAACCAGTATATCAGAGATTTATTAGATAGTGTAGTAAAACAAGAATAAAGAATCACACATAAGCAACACACATGAACACCAAGATATAAGGTGGAAACCCAATGTGGGTAAAAACCACCTACTGTTGTCGTCTCTATCTTCTTTTAATAATGAGAAAATATGTTTATAATATTGTACTGGTGCAGACTCATACCAGTACACAAGCACCCACCTGTAGAAGGCTACAACCTTCTCTCGTTCTCCAGCTAGTACTAGAAGGGAGCTACAACCCCCTAGCTCTTGTACTAGCCAATATGTTTACTAGTACATTGGTGCCAGCCTACAGAAAACTCCACTCTTCCACCAAGGACCACGTTTCATGAATTTTCAGATTGGATACTCCTGGAATACAACACCACAATCTGAAGGTCACCTTTCATCCAATTTTCATACTGGACCCATCAACAACATTGAAACTCATAAAATCATAACTGCAATGCAACCATCAAATACATCTGCATCAACCAATCACTGAAACTCAATCATCACTTTCTGAATTAACCACAACTGAATCAATCAATCACTAACAACCCATCATCACTGAAGAAAATCACAATCAATCAATCTGATCATTCAGAACACTGTCACCAGAATACAGTCTCCAGAACACAAAGCAAAACCTAGAACTCTGTAACAGCAAACAAAAATAGCTGAAACTTTAAACATCATGCTTCATAAGGTATACGCTACTTCCATGTGTCGAACTAGCGCGTATACGCACTTTTACCAAAGGGAACCAGTGTACAGAGCTGCAAATTCCAATTTATGATAAATACGCTACTTTAATATGTTGAACCAGCGTGTATACGCTCTTTTACTAAAGTGAACTTGCGTACAGATCTGTAAATGCTAACTTAAAACATCACAACTATTATAGACTTTAGCCATACCTAGATCATCACATTTACAGAATAAAACATGCATCAGAATTCAGATCTAGACTATTCAAGATCAAACCACATAATGATAATACTTTTAAGCCTTTATGATCCTGGTCCATCAACCTTCATCAGCCATAAAGGTACCTCCTTAGATCAGATCAAGCAAACCATTAGAAGCTCATTAACTTGCATATATGATCCAACACCTCATAACATATTTAAATACTTGCTCCCTTAGCCTAATGATCTTCTCCTCCTTATATAGTTTTAGGCCTTTCTCAATACCATGGACCAAAACTACTTAGGACCAATACCTTGGACCAAATACCTCGGACCAATTACCTTGGCTCAAATACCTTGGACCAAGAAATACCTTGGACCAAGAAATACCTTGGACCAAGAAATACCTTGGACCAAAAACTTTGTTTCTCCAAGATATACGTGCTTTTCCTCCTTTTTTCAGTAAACCTGCGTGTATGCGCAGCTTGGACAAGGTGAACCTGCATATACTTCTCTTTCTTCATTCTTTGTATTTTGATCTGTAATTCTTTGTTGTTGATGTGATGCACTGTGAGCTTTCATCTGAGTGAGTTTCCATGAAGGACAATACCTGTATCATAATTCCAACATCTGCATTAGTGGGTGTTTCCACTTTTTTCTCCTTTACATGTGGCTACTCCACATCATCCTGGGGTTCTTCTTTTGGAGCTAAAAGCTCCACTTCTCCATGCAACTGAAGCTCCCTCTCAAGTGAATATCTCATGGCCTTCTCTTCATCAAATTTCACATCTCTACGAACCACTATCATCCTATGCGATGGCAGCTGCACTTGATAGTGTTGATGTGTATCAGTGTACCCCACAAATATGCCCAGCTCAACTGTTGGTTCTAGTTTTTTCTTGCATCCTTGGTAACATGATAGTAGACTGATGAACCAAAGATCCTGAAGCATGCAACATCTAGTTTCTTACCTGGAAAAAAATAAATAAATAAATAAATTGAAAAAATAAATAAACAAATTAAAAATAAAATAAATAAATAATAAATAAAATAAATAAAAATTAAAAAAATAAATAAATAAATAAATAATAAAATATATATATATATTATATATATATATATATATATATATATATTATATATATTATATATTATATATATATATTATAAATAATAAATAAATAAATAAATAAATAAATAAAATAAAAAAATCTAGTGTGCTTATCCCGAGAATCCCATGAGGACTCATGTTCTGCACATATGCAGTTGTGTTTCATGCTTCATCCCACAAGTGAAACGGTAGGCCCTAATCATGTAACATTTTCCGTGCAGCAGCCACAAAGGAAATCCTTTCCCTTTCTAAATATCACATCGTAGCCACAGTCCTCCAACATGGCAACTAAAACTAAATTCTGCTTCAATCCTGGAACATACATGACATATTTTAATGTGAGAGGAGAACCAAACTCCCTCTGAAAGGTAACAGTACTGATTCTGGTTGCACTATACCTCCCATCATCTCCCATTTCAATGTGCATCTGGAGGTCCTTGTCATCCAAGTCACTGAAGAACTCTTTGTTGTCAATCATATGGAATGAGGCTCTACTATCTAGATACCACAAACTACCCATCATTGATGTCACCATGTAAGCAATGAGGGTGAAATCCAACTCGAATTGTGAAGAAAGAGCTTCACATGTCGCTCCTCTTAAGGGCTTCTTTTTTTCCTTCTTTTGAAGACACTTTGTGGCATAGTGTCCCAGCTCATGACAGTGAAAACATTTAATGTTCGACATGGCCTTGTTCTTGTCACCCTGACTGGTATCTAATTTGGAATGGGATGAATTCCCTTTCCATTTCTTCACCTTTCCAGCTAAGTCACAATTCTCCTCAACATCATGCTTGGATGAAGATCTGTTGGGTCAATTTACTAAGTAAACTAGCACAGGTGTTTTACTTGTCAATCCAGGTTTGTAGACTTGGAAGCATATCCAAAATATATGGATTTCAAGTACAATCAATTTCAGAAGGAAAGGCTCAATGGTTAAAGTAATTGCATATTACAGATAAGTTCTAATTTTAAAGAAACTAAAAAGTCTATAATTCAAGATGCAGTAAGCAAAGGAAGAGGCTCCTAAATTAGGAGGTCCCAGTTGTCCTTCCTCACAGTATTGTCCCCAAAAAGAGAAACAAAAGGGCAGCAATTTGTGACGTATAGATAATAAGAGAAGAGGCTCCTAACTTTGGAGGTCTTGGTTTTCCTTCCTCACGGCTATACTCCAACAACATTACCATTGCATCAAATCATAAATTGAAATTCAAGAAGTAATTCAAGAAATGCAAAAGGATGATTTTTAGTTGTGATTCATAATTTAATAGAAAAAGAATTGAACTTAATCCTTGGTTGTCCTTTCGTATGAAAATTATACCTTGAACCAAAATCATCCATAAATCATAAAGAAATCATAACACATCTAAGCAACTGAATCATAAAACTGAAACAAGAAATACTGAATCAAAACTATGCTAATTTATGCAAAATTTAACCAAAGTGTACTTAGCTTGGTATGGGAGCCCTCCAACCTTGCCTTGTACACCTGAAGAACTTTTCAGCTACGTCTATCTTGATAAAACACTCACAACATGAACAACAATAGAACAATAGAACTCATTCTTCACATTAACTCAAAGGTCTTCAATAGTCTCAATACAAAATTACACACTTTGAATGGTTCATGAACTATGTTTAAATAGGAAAATCATAAAAAAACTTTGCTATAATGGCTCTAACAGACTTATCTATCCTAATCCATCCATATAGGTTGAACTCATCAATTTTGGTTCACAAAATTAGGAAAATCCCACAAAATAAGAACTTTGCCCCTTTTTCCTACGGTTTTTTGAATGACAGGTCAAGTTTGACCAGCGTTGACCAGGCTTGTGTGTGCTCAGTTTGATCGAACCAATAGGTATTCCTTCATCTGTGGTTCCCAATATTTCCAAATATGTGTTCATATCTCACCCAGATGTCCTTCACATATGACTTTAATGGAGCTACTACGAGAATTTTTAATGCAGTCCAAATTTACTTTTAAAACCCAATTTTTACAAAAAAAATCTAAAAATAGAAAAACTTAATTTAGTTACCTGAATATGAAAATTAAGACTAAAATGAAGCATATGTAAGTGAAATAAGATGGACTATGGTGGTAAATTAATGGATTTAGGATAGGTAAAAATGACCAAAATTGAGGGCCAATAGGATCCATCTCTCGTGTTTCATCAAATCTCTTCTTACACCAAGTCGAACCACAAACGCTCCCACTATGGCAGATTCTCCCTCCCATTTACTGAGTCCTAGTAGTTGTGCCAACTCTTGGGAAGGCCTAGAAGTTGTAGAGTGACCAGATATTCTTCAGGAACTATAACACCAACACTTCCAAGCTCATACCAACATTGGGTGAACTTGGTCAAGTAATTTGGTCTTGTGTCGCCCTTCTCCATCTTGATTTTTCTGAGCTTATCCTTCAATGCAAGCTTCATGTGGTCACTTATGTTTTCGAAATAGGTATGTCAAGGCCTTCCACGTCATATATGGAGTCTCCTTACCATGTAGGTTTGAGACAATATGATCTCGATTTCCTTCTAAGATAATCCTTCTCACCTTTGCAACACATTTTCTCCACTCTGCCAGATCTTGAACATCAGTTGTTGGAGGCTTATGAATATCTTTGTCTATGAATTCCTTAAGCCTGTTTTCTTCCAACCCTACCTCCTTCCAAGAAATATAATTTGAACTACCCTCAAGGGAATATTCAAGTCTTAATCCATAGAACGACATCCTGCTGGCTCTGAAGTATGATACTACAAATTCGATTTCACTTGCAAAAGATAAACTTGTATTCTCCTCTTCTATAGTGATTTCAACTCTGATACCATTTAGCAATTACTTGTAGATTCAAACTGCTAATTGTAATATGCTAAAACAATAGACTTGAATCTACTCTACTCATCAACGAAAACAATTAATTGATCGAAAAATCACAAAGCATACAAGAGAAAGAATTCAATCAAAACATTACATAATGATTTCCTAGGGAAAGCCACGGCTAAAATCCCCTGCTCAAGGTTACAATGCTTTTCTCAAGCCCAAGCAACCTTTGGACTCTCTCTATCTGTCTCACAAATTCCTAGACAAGCCCAGGCCAATATTTAACCAATTTTCTTCTTGCCTAAATCCCTATTTCCTTGTGTTGTTCCTCAAGTAATTAGCACCCTATTAATTAGGGAAATTCCTCAATATGAATTGCGTAATCCTCATAGGCCTTCGTCTAACTGCATGCACCACCAGTACAATTTGGATGATCATACAATTGATATTACATTGTCCCTAAACTCCAATCTCAACTGGGTATTTCTCATATTTGACATGCATGAGTTATTTATGAGTGAATCATCAGTTTACTAGTTGATCATTGTAGGCAACACCACACTACTAGACCTCCCACTAGTTCCTCCAATATTTGAAACTAGTTTAACTGACTTTAACTCGATTGAACTGAATTAATTAATTACAACTCAAAATAAATTGAACCAGGGCTCCTATAATGTAAGAGACACTCTAAATGACTCTAGTTAGACCCTCAACTTGAATTAACTAAGCCAACTAAGTCAAACTAACTTAGTTAACTAATACGAGTTTTCATGAGATGTGGAATTACAATTTATTCCCAATTTAATTCAAGGACAAAATTAAATTAGTATTTTCTTGTTGCATTTTCAACAATTTGCACTATGAATTGTTATCTTCATTGAAGTCTTATATTTTAATTCAACTTGCATTTGTAATTCATGGACTATTATGCCCAAATAGGATATTTATTTCTCCAATTCATACAACTCAAATGTAATTAACATTCTAATGTTATGTTCTTCAGTTCCCATACTTTACAGTATCTTCTTGATGAAGTTCAATTAATATTGATCTTTTCCATTTTACTCTTGTATATAATTCTCTTTATGCAAAATGGATAATTGTATGATCAATTCCTACAATTTGAATGCCTTTTATTGGTCCTTCGATTTGACATGCTTTTAATAACCATTTATCCTATTATTATCTAACTTCTTCACACATTTATAGTTCACATTGCCATATATTACTCATATTATCCACTTTCACTTTATACAAGCTTCATGAGGCATATGATCATTAATTTCATTAATTCCCCTTGTTTGGGTGATTATTTAGAGTAGAATTGTGATTACCTAACCACTTGAAAGTTTCAATAGCCTTCAAGGGTGGCAAGAGCTAGGGGGTAATTTTTTTCCCTGAGAATTAAGAAGAACATAGGTATGCTTTAGGTCTAGGTCACGCTTCCAACATTGTTGCTCAAGCCTATGTCTTATATCAACGTTTGAGGAAATTATGAATCTGGGAATTCAGGAGGTGATTTTTTTTGTGATTCCTTAAATATAATTCACCATTTATATTTAGAATCTCTACACTCATATAAAAATTTAAGTCACATTTTAAAGTAGATTTATCAGTTGTATCATTTTATCTCCAAGAATAAATATCTCTTTGTTCTCAAATCAAACAACTCTGAGGTTGATCACATGGCTAATTTGGGGTCCAGGCTAAATCAAGGTGAAATTTGATGGCAAGGGAAAAAGGGGTTTGTCCCTCTTCCCTAATGGTTAATCAGGAGACTCAAAAATCAAACTGAAGGAATAATTCCTCATGGTTAATTGTAGCATTTTAATGCTTTGTAATTTTGGTTCTTGTTAAGTAAATATTAGTGAATGTACAAGTGAAATATTGTAGAGATTATAGCACTTTTTTCAAAATATTCAAAGTCATAATTGTGTAGATGGTCATTGACACATACTCCATTTAGGCCATTTCCATTGGTTTCAACTTTCTTATGTAAATCATGTAATTAAACTGAGATTTAGCTCAATGTATTTTAATATAATACTTATTCTTGGTTCTTGTTAAAAAAAATCGGCAATAGTCTTCATGACAGTTTCCAGAAATCCAATAGTAGCTCGGTATTGCCAAAATGAAAATTTCCTTCTAAAATTTTGTAGCAATCTGTTTTGAGATCCCATTCTCCACATTAATTGCAAATCAATACAAATAAAATTCTAATACATGGTTTTCATGTAGAATATCATAAACTAGGTAATGGGTGAGCATATTTAAAAAAGGAAATCCATATGGACATGTTTTCCCATGGGGAATCTTGTAATAAAATTTAGAATTTCCTGTAGCAGTCATTGTTGGAATTATTCATTAGTTCACTTATTTGTCCCTAAAAAAGACAAAATTGGGCACATGTGTTTTGTCAGTATAGGGATAAATATGGTTTCTTTGTTATTAATTCATCCCCAAAATGCATATTGTGGGTGGATGAATACCATGGGTGGAAGCCATTTTCCATTCGGATCAAATATACACATACGCACATTTGCTCAACCGACAAATAAAAGGATACAATGCCCGTATCAGCAACAAGGGAGTCCAGAGGCTCACACCTCCAACCTCAAAGTAATTACCACGATTGACCTCCTTCCCAAGAAGTCTAGAATCCACTGCCAAAGTCAAACCTGCAACCAATGTCCAGCACTATAATCTTGCACCACTTGTTCTCTCAGTGAACAATTATTGACTCATTATTCCAGGGCACACTCCCAATGTGCATCTGATTCCATATGGAAATGTTAATGACCAAACAAATTCATTCCCCGTCCTTCCCTTCTCTGCTACACAGTCCCTTGGGCAATTTTTTCACCCCTTTTGTGTAGTCACTCACCTTCCAAGTTCCCCAACATCCCCTTTTTCGGGTGATCCATCTCTTGGGAAGGCTTCCTCACATTGGAAGATCCAAAAACCAAGGCATATCCCTGCCTCAAAACCATCGTACCAATCATAGCATGCTCATGGCAATCAATGGACACTCTTAGGTACTAGTGTCCCACAATGGTCATGATCTTAAAGTGCTTTACTAGCATATTGTTGCTTGTTCCAATTCCTTTTGTCGCTACTAATTCTTGCAGTAAGTTTCAATCACCCAGTCTGGGCGTTTCTATGCTTTCCTATACCAAGCACATAACTACCATTAGATTCAAAATGGATTCAAATAAATCCAAATCATACCTCATTGGTGGTTCGTCAATAAGGTACACTTGCACTTATGTTCACTTCCTATCACAGCAATCCAAACCAGCACTTGACCAAATCATTATGTGGAAACATATCACATCCAGTTAACTCAAACACAACCATCATAGATCAAAAATCATGAACCGCATGCAATCATCATAAACCATAAATATAGATCAAATGTAAGTCAAAATCATAGACCACATGCATAATAAAACTGAAATAAAATACTGATACTTATACTTTAATCGATCCTTAACTTCTACCTTTATCCTTTGTCCTTTTCGTATGCACACTGGATTGGTTGCCACACCTGACAAACACCCAATGCCTTCTCTTCAACTACGTCCACATACACATTGTGCATTACACACATACAACCACGCACGACATACAACACCATACACCTGACATACAACACATACACCTACACTCAGCGTACAACACAACACATACAATTGCATCTAGTGTACGACACAACACAATACATACACAGAGTACAATACAATGATTACATGTTTCATGGTACCACGACTACTCAATGCACATACACAATACCACATGTACACAAAATAACATGTGCACAATACCACATGTGCACAACACAACATGTACGACATGCACACAATACCACACGTACAACATGTACACAGTACCACCTGTACACAACACCACATGTACACCACACCACTTGCACAACATGTACATGACACCACCTACACGATGTGTATATAGCACCATATGTACACAACACCATCTACACAACATGTACACAACACCACATGTACATAGCACCACATGCACACAACACCACATGTACAATCATGCACACCACACCATATGTACATAGCACCACATGTACAACATATACACTGCACCATATGTACACAACACCGAATATACAACATGTACACTATACCAAATGTACATAGCACCGCATTTACAATTCTCATCTAATTAACCAAGAACAAAATCTGAATCATATAAATTTCAAAACTATGAAATAATTGAAATATACAATTAAAAAGAAATATAATTAAAAGCACAAAATATAAAGCAAAAATATAAAATAATTAAAATAATAAAATTAAATTTAAACGACCTAATAAATAAAAATTAACAATAATTATATTTATTTATTATTAATTTATTAATAACAATAAATTAACAAAAAGTTTCCAATTCTGATTGAAGTATTGAGTACTCAAAGTTCTGGCTTTTGGAAAGGGAGACTTGAGATCCGGATTCGATCTTTGTGATGGCAATGGCTTCACTTGGCCTTACCTGCATCTCCCAAACTTTCGATGATTCCATAAGCCAAAAGCCTGAATCTGCATGACTAGCAGTGGTCATCTTCGCGCTGTCGAGAGTAAGGGTTTCATGTTATTTGCTGCAGTTAGGGTTTATAAGAAGATCGTAGGTGTGAATCCAACCGTCTTTGTTGCATACTGTGGTTCCTCAGGCGGCGCATATAGCTGATAAACCCCCGATCGGCTTAAATGGGTCGGCTATGCTTTTGAAACGCTCGCGGATCGGGCACTTAACAGTTTGCTCTGTGGCAGCAACTGATGAAGACGAAAACACCGTCCTTTTGGGGATAGAGAAGCCACCGTAGAACTTTGTAGACAAATATCCTGCGCTAATTACAGGTTCTTTCCTATGTTTATGGGCTTCTAGAATAGAGATCGGCGCTGCCATAACACTACAAACTAGAGAAGGGGGATATAATGGAATAGCACAAAGTCTCCATAGGAAATCGATAACAAAGCTGGGTGAATCTAAGGTGAGGTCAATAATTTGGCCCTGACTCGACCAAGAGAATGAATACACGGTGAAAGATCGATCCCCATTCAGGTCCAGGGTACGCACTTTCCTCCGGAAACGGGGTGATTTATACGGTGCGGTACATAGATCTACCGCAAGGCTAGAACCTGGAGCTTACCAACCAGTCATCCACAAGTGAAAAGGCAAGAGATTGGTTATCTCGTCGGAAGGGGACGTGCGTGATTGGTCATGGGACGCGCAGCCTACTCACCAACAGCCTCCGTTTGGCCATGGATCGCAGCATGCAGCACAGATTTGGGGGCATGAAACTGCCAAGATACTCCTTTGGCCTGAGCTTCAGGTCAAATGTGCTAAAGAAGAACAGATCGACAAACAGCATGCAGGTAAAAACCTTAGATCCATCACTGACCAAATGGTTTTGATACCTAATAAACAAATCAGTCTACACCAAACTCAGATGTAGAGGCCTTATAACCAAAAGGCTCCTCACAGATTTGGATCACAGTCTCAGATCATAGATCGGAGCAGGCAATAGAGAGATGCGATGATTATGACGGATCAGCAAAACATCCAAACAGCACTTGCATCAAATATGCTCGAATGAAGAAAAAGTTCTCTCTTTATCAGATCCATGGGAGGGAACACAATATGCATCAAGATAGGGAAATGGGAGGCGACAAAAACACTCAAACAGAGGATACAAGAAAGGACTAGAATCCCACCATGCAAATAACTCCTCCTCTACGCAGGGAAAGTACTGCAGGAGGAGCGCAAGCTAATAGAATACGGTATAGGAAATGAGTCAACCATCTGTCTTAGCACAAGACTTCGCGGAGGCTGTTTCGGTTCAAGCTCAAAAGGACCTGCTTCCTTCAAAGATGAGTAAAAGGGAAGATGGAACCTCAAACGAAAACAGAATAGCAAGCTACAACACCAGGGGCCTACATTGTTGAGCATGTTGGCATTATGACTCTGGCACAGGTGTTGTACTTGATGGCAACTCACTCAAGTGGCACATATCTTTTCAGACTCTCAAAATCATAAAAGATGAGATACCCGCAGGTGATCCTAAGAGAAGTTGCGGACCCGCAGGTTGTCCAACCAAGAAGTGAGGACATACCCGCAGGTGCTCTGTTCAGAAGGTGCGGACCCCAGTTCACTCACTCCAATGCAGAGAAGCACGCACACGTGGGATTTCTTATGTTTGTTCCATGGTATTTAGTCCGACGTTTTTGATCCTATGGTTTTGGTCCGTGGTATAGGATCTAAATTATTGAACCCCGGTTTGGATCCCTTGTATTGGTTTTCAAATGTTTTTGTCCCATGGTTTGAATAAGGGCTTGCCTATAAAAAGGAAAGGAGATCTCTTGGCTAGACACTTGTGAAATTTGAATATGTTAAGATCTGAAATTTTGGGTAATCGGTTTAAAAAGCTAGATCTATATGAAGGTGAAATCTGAAAAGTGTAAGGTAGATCTATTGATAGGTCATGATCTCTTGGGCGCATGTTCAGATCTGTGGATCTGACAGTCTGTGGCACATTGGAGGACTGAGAATTTGGCTCCATACAGAGGTCCGCAAGCGATCCAAAGCTCAGGTGCGAAGGAACGCAGCACAGCAGAAGGCGTAGGTGCGGAGGAATGCAGCGCAGCAGAAGGCGTAGGTGCGGAGGAACGCACCGCAGCAGAAGGCGCAAGTGTGGAGGAAAGCAGCGCAGCAGAAGGTACAGGTGCGGAGGTGCGCAGTTGAATCAGCGGAGCAGGTGCGGAGCTGTGCAGTCTCTTCATGGCAGAAGTGCGGATATCCGCAGGTTTCCTTCGATGAAGTTGCGAACCTTTTTCTTGAAATATATTTTAGCTGTACTTTACCTGTTTCTGAAGAGATCTGGGTTTAAATTGGTGGCTGGTTACTGGTGATATTTTCTGGTTACTGCATTCTGAGAAGTTAATTGTTTAAAGGAGATTGGGTGATGCACATGTACTTGATGTTTTGGATCCAATTTGGAAATTTATGAAACGTGGTCCCTGTTAGAAAGAGAAGGTAGTAGCCTTCTGTAGGTCAGCACCTACGTACTAGTATCTTAGCTAGTACAAGAGCTAAGGGGGTTGTAGCTCCTTTCCAGGAGAATCTGGAAAACGAGAGAGGGTTGTAGCTCTCTGCAGGTTTCAGCCTGCGTACTGGCAAAGGACTGCACCAGTACAAAATCATTGTAAGAAGAAGTTTCTTATTGAAAGAAGATAGAGATATATTGCAGCAGGTGGTTTTCACCCACATTGGGTTTCCACCTTACATCTTGTGTTCCTTGGTGTGACTGTCTATTTTGTGTTCCTGCTCATTGTTTTATGGTTCCCACATACAGATTAATGACAAACATCTGAAGAATAAATTAAATTATAAGTTTGGAAGGTATATGCAAGTTTCAATTGTCAGATCTGAAAATATTTGTATAAATTTATAAGAGTTTGATAATACTGATTCACCCCCCCCCCCCTCAGTATTATTTCCAACACACATCATATGGTTTCATATAGTTTAATTTAAACCCCAAAGAGCCAAGGAATCAAGTTATGTTTGGGTCATGTTTTAGAGTCAGGTGAGTTGGACTCCTTTTGACTCCAAGCTTGACTATTCTTATTTTTGGGTGGAAATTCCACACACATAACTAAATTATTTACATGAAATCAAATTCTTTAGGGACACATGCAACATTTTCTAGTTACATGGTCCAAATTCTATTATTTCTCTCCTTTTCAAGTGATAAGTTCAAATACCACTAATATGTAGTCAATGAATGAAACGTTTTGTCTATGCAAGCAAGTGAGTTAAACATGTAACTACAAATGGGGTATGACTTCTTTCTTGTAGCCATTTGTCTGATGTACATAAAGAAATATGTCTCGATCAATAAATCCCTTTAGTGAGTCTTAGTTTTTAATTCCTCATTTTAGTGGAATTACTAATAAGCAACTTATCTTGTGCCATTTTCTTGGTTGAGGAAAAATAATAAATAGAATCTACTTAGCCTTGATCATGCTTTATGAGGAGTGATATGAAGCATATATCAAAGTACGATTTCCATCACATCACATTTACTTGGATTGAAATTCCATTTATTGATTATTTAAGTGACCTCAAAACTAGTTAAAACGGGGGTAGGAGAGTAAATGTGGTGGAGTGATTCCCTAACATGTGATATTAGCAATTAATGTTAAGTAATAACAAGGGGCGTAGACAAATGGATTTTTCAAAGTCTCGTGCCATGCAGAATATGAGTCTATGTAGAGGTATGATATGTAAATGTGGGTGTGGGATAGGACAAATGTAGAGAGAAAGTGTGTGGAACAAGGTATGTACAGAGGTGGAGTGTTAAACACAATAATGGCAGGGACATAATATGAAGGATAAGCATTAAATGTGTCTATTATTCACATGATATACATTTATAATACATTATGTTGACCCTTGGTTTCCATATACCAAGTGGTTTCTTAGACTCCCTTTGATTGTTTACATTCCACACCAAACCTTAGAGGATTAGGTGTCCAACATTCCCCCCCCCTTAATCCAAAGGGGTATGTATGAGTCCAAGAAGAGAGATGTAATAAAAAATGTGCAAAAATGCATGGCACCACTAGGCTAAATGTGCTCTCTGAAATGTTGGCATAAGGGGGTGGTTTAAGGATGACCCCCAACACTGGAACACTTAGTGCAGTTCCCAGAATTCTTCCAAACCTAGAAAGAAGTTGAAGTATTTTGTTAGAGGAAGTTCCCCTAATGCTTCTAAGAGGGATACCTTCAACCTATAAAAGGGATGTATGAAACCTGTAGTGGTCTAAGGGTGACCACCAACTCTGGAATGCTTAATGCAATTCATGTAACTCTTCCAAAACTGGCAAGAAGCTAAAGTCTTCTTCTAGAGGAACTGTCTCCAATTCTTTCAAGAGGGATAAGCTCAATCTAAAAAGGGAGGTCTCATCTTAAATATATGGTTTAAGGTTGACCACCAACCAATGGCATGCTTAGGGGAATCTATGTCTTTGGCTACAACTTTGAATCTGGTATGGTAGGTTGTGGCTTAGGGTCACTTGATGTGGATTTGAAACTTGTAGATGGCCATCATTTCCCCCCATGTCAAATACAAGGTGAGAAGATTACAACAACTCAATTGCAAGACTTTTCAATTTTCGAGAACAAATCCTGTTGTATGAGCGAAATATCTTCTTGGTTGTTGAAGCCCATTACTAAGAAGCGATCCATCCAAGATGAATCTTTGTTCTCGCAGAAGACTTGTTTTTGAAGCATCTGTTTGAATAATGAGTGGTTTTATGACAGTTCTCACATGTATTAAGATTAAAAAAATGACATTTCATATGGCGAACTCTATCACAATGATGGAATTTAACAATCTATTATGGTTGTTGTGGAAGAGGACCAAAATCTGGAACAACTGAAGGTGAACTGTCATGAATAAATCCAGTGCTATGGAACTGTACGGGCTTTGAGTAATCTAGAATATGAAAGGACAACTCCTTGTCCTATCCAAGACTGATTTTTGCTTGTTATCGACAAGCTCTTCCGAAGGTCTGATAATTGGATTGGAAATTGCAGGCTGAATTTCTGCTTCTACATGCAATTATGCTGCTTCATTAGGCACTGAACCTGAGTCAACTTCATATTCTTGCTGCTGATGGGAGACTATCTTAATCTCCAATAAAGGGTTTTTCTGAATGGAAACCAATTCATAATGACAAATCTTATGTTTTAATTCATTTGGCTGGAACTGAGATTCTAGCTGCAAAAATTCAATCTTGTCCTGTGAATTTTCTAGACATAATTTAATATCAAAAAGTGTGTACTTGTTGATTTTTAATATATCATGGTCAATGGAGTGTATCAGAGTTTTTAGGAACTCTAATACCTTAGTAATTTTGGAAATTTTCTTAAAACGTCAAGCTTATGAAATAAGGGGTGTCAACTTCTCAATGGTGCATATATTGAAGACAATTCACTGCATGTGATAATGCCAATGTTGGCCAACAAACTAGTTTAGACTAGTGAAACATAACCTTCGTCTAATTCTTTCAAAGTTACCTTCTAACACTGAAGTGCACATTCCTTTTGTAAATGCCTTCACATCTCTTCTTAATAACTAGTGTCTAGCATATCAATTATATTGGCATATAAAAAATGGCAGTAATATAAACAGTGCATAGGAAAAAAATAACACATACAAAAATCAACATGTGTATATCATGCATTATCACATATCAAATTGCAGAATCCTATGAAAATTTGAGGGTTGCATTGTGTTTTCTTCGCTCACAACATTTCCACTCAACTATTAATTTAGTAAAAGGGAAAACCACATAGATTTTAGCACAAACAATGAATTTATAATTGTATCTAGCTTCCCACAACGAAAAAACCAAGCTCGAGTTAAGGGTTTGACAACGTCCCACTAATTTGAGCCCTCGTAGAGAGAGAGAAATATGTTGTCAGTTTTCTTGGCTGCCCAAAGAAGATAATATCACCATACACATTATCATTTGTAGCAAGGTGTAAATTCGAAGCCAAGGAAAATAACCAATGATTTTAACGCTCACTATATATAATATAGCCAAATTTGAAACTGAAGACTATGCAAGTGCTCAGTTTTAGATGATGATAGCACAATCAAATGAATCGTTTGAATGAGATCTCACAAATATGTCACTATATATGAATTTTGGAGAGGATCCAATTGTTGTCACTTGGCTTGGAAGACGTTCTCGATTGTGACATCTTCGACAAGGATTTTTTTTTGTTTTTTTGTTTTCCACTCAACCTAGGCTCTTAAATCACGACAGGAAAAACTCGATGAGCCATGTGCAAGGCCAAAAAACACTGAGAAAAACTTTGGACTGGAATAAAGAATAAAAGATTAACTTCCGGAATTCATGCCTTGCTAATGATTAGCATGAAATCCACTTGTATCGGTCTCTCAACTATCAAATAATGTCGTAGCGAGTCCCTCAACCACTGAAAAGAGATTTTGAGATGAATGAGAATGTGAATCCCTGCATGCTTGTATTTTTGTTCTACTCAATGTCGTGCAAAGCGAACCTTCGATTTACAGGCATTGACTGTCGAAAATCAAGCCGCTAGTGATCTTGCACGTAGAGGCTTGAGCGACACGAGTGTATACCAGTGTATTGAAATCCGTAAATAAATTTTGGAGATACATTCTAGAGCACAGGCATAATGATTTCCAGAAAATAGATTACATCATAAACATAATTAGATGGAAGACCGAATTTTATGGAGTTGTTCAAGATCACAATCGCGAGATAAAGCAAAGGAAGGAGAGGTATGGTAAGGGGAGAGTAGGAGAGTGGAGATATTTTGAACAACTCAACAAAATCCAACATTCATATGGTCTCCAATTCAACGGTGAGAAGCATAGCCAATCTCGTGTTTCGATATAGTCAAGCTCGACACAAAACACCAAGCCATGTTTGGATAGGCAGTTTGGAAAACCACGAACGACGATTACGCTGTTGTATGAACATTGCCAGCAAGAAAGGTACACAGAGGAGAGGCAACAGATTTTTAACAGACATTAAATTAAATGGAGCATTTCTAACAATGGATAGAAACAGATGTAATGCACAGGCTGGGGAGAAGGCAAACATGTCATGTTTTAGACCAGAGGATTGCCCAAGTGGAGCACAGTATCATTATTTCTATAACCGACTGACCAAATAGAGAAATGATAGACAAATTCTAGAAAGAGAAGTTCCAGTGTTGGTGGTCATCCTTAAACCACTCCCTTATGGAAACATTTTAGGGAGCACATTCAACCTAGCATTGCCATGCATTTTTTCACATTTTATATTACATCTCTCTTCTTGAACTCATGCGTACCCCTTCAGATTAAGGGGGAATGTTGGACACCTAATCCGCCAAGGGTTGAGGTGGGGAAGTTGGACAGTCAAAGGGATTCCAAGAGACGTTCGAAGATGGATCCAACAATCACAAGAATGTAATCTAAATATACATCTATGTTAATAATAAAGACAATTAACTATTATATCATTCATGTCTCTTCAGATTGCATGTGCGTCTAACATGGAGTATAGAGGAATAATGTGTGGAGAGACATGTGCATGAAGTCTCTCCACATAATGGGAAATCAGCGAAGTGTTGTATAAAAGGAAAGAGTGTGTAGGGACATAAGTATAACTCTTCAATGGAATTTTTTTGTCACATACGACTACACAATTTTTTGGGTCAATAGCCCTCTCAACCCTCTTGACCAACCACAGGTCTGTAGCCTACTCAATTTTCTCCTCCATAAGTTTCTCACTTTCCAACCACCTTCCATAGGCTCTAGCATCCCTCAAGGGGTCTAAGGACTACTCAGCCTTCTCGTCCACAAGTTCCTCTCTTTCCAATCACCTTCCATAGGCCCTCTCAACCCTCAAGGGGCTTGGTGTACTCTTGGTTCTCTAATTTCTTAAATATGGGATGATATGGATGTGTTTTGGTTACTATTATGGTCATACTTTTTCACTTCTATGTTACGAACCTTAAAACAAACTTCATTTTGGTTAACACACATTACACATCTCATGCGTAAAGAGTTGTAAAATATCACTAAATTGCCTCGTAAAATATGTATATGATTTAGGGTTGATTTTTCTCTAAAACTAAGCATATATATAACACCAAATATTTTTCCTTTGGGATTATGATAATAGTTCAAAATATTTCTCCTTTTCATATTTCTCTTTCTCAAAATATGTTAATTCAAGATTTGTTAAAATCCACCATCATTTCAACTAAAATTATTATAAATTATAATTGAATATATAAATCTATTAGCTCTGAAAACCCCTCTTGCACTCAAATTATATAATCCATGGATTAGATATGAAATTTTATTAAACAAAAAAAAACTTATTTCTAGTTTCAATGAAATGTCTAGTTTAACTTATTGTCATTTTGGTCAGATTAGAAATGGACAATTCATTAAGCTATATCCCTTAACAAATATGCAAAACTAATAAAATTTAAGTTAATTACATTAAAGGTAACAAAGTTAAAGACATTAATGTTAGGTAAAGTTCATTACAAGAAAGGAGGCTTTTCATGGGATATCATTTCTTCAAATTGTGGTTCCCTACTTGTCGACGTGTATGGAACCCACCTTCTAAGTCATTTTGTTTTTCCCACTTTGTATTCAATTCATGTTGCCATTCTATATCTCATTCACATGCCATGTCCATCGGAGGTCTACTGAGTGCTTTTTTAATGAGTTCTTCAAGCTCCACCTGCACTTGCTCTGGTATGAAAGTTTATTTTATATACTTCACATTTGAGGTCTTTTGCATTATGGGATTAGAAAAAAGGAAAAAAAACATTTTTAACATCGATTTTCCTATTTATTATATTCCTCTTAGCTTATAAATGAGATTTTAAGAAACTAGGCATCTTGTTTTGATATTATTTCAAGTAATTGAGCGACCCTCTTAGATGGATCATGAGGGGACACTTAAGAAAAATGTATAGTAAGAGATTGGGGAAACATTGTCTAGCAAGATATTGATCAATGTTAAGAAGGTTAATAAGCAATTCTTTTTAGTTCCTATAAGTGAGGAATTGTGTGACATTTTATTGTTATGATCCTTGGATACCATTATATATCAACATACTAAGAAATTAATCTCTAGTTGTATTTGTTGTTACGTCATTTGGGAGTAATGATCTACTAAAGGAACATACTTGCAAACATTGGGAAAAAGTGAATAGAAGGGTTATGTTGAGAAATTGATCTTTAGTTGTATTTGTTTTTTTCCCATTTGAAATAAATGTTTTTCTAAGAGAATGTACTTAGAAATATTGGAAAACTAAGAAGAGAGGTTTCTCTTGCATCGAGGAGATATGGAAGGAGTGACAATTTTGATTTAGAATGTGAGGAACCCTCTAGCCACAATGAGCATGAGTTCATCAACCATGAACAAAAGTGGTTGTAGGCATATATATAATTAAATGAAAAGATATATAATTATCCAAAAGTATATTCTATTCACGACTTACTTTAAACTACAACTAATGCAACCATGTAAATTAAATGGCTGGTAAATGACAATAGACATTGATCCATGACAAGCATCAAAACACTTACTTTACGATACATCTCACATTGCCAAACTATAACTTCTTCTTTTTTGTGGGTCATGGAGTGCCCTAAAAATACACTCATTCACTATCATTCAAAGCCCCATAGGACATTGCCAAATTATAACTTGATTTTAAGTTATTATTATTATTAATTATTAAAAGAGTTAATATATGAGTTAAAATATATACATTTAAAAAAGAAAAACATGGAACAATATTCTTAACTATGGAGAACAATAGAATTTTTTAACTTGTGAATAAGCTTTGTTAGAATCTCATGGGCTAATATCATGGCTTACAAATACTACATGCCAAAAAAGCTATAACTCATCTCATATGATACTTGTTCATATGATTTTTTTTAATCAATCAGTTTCATTTAAAGGGAAACAATTGCATAATTACTTTTGAGATTAATCTTATATTTGTAACTATTACTAAGAATATTTTATAATACTCCATGAAAGTTAAATCCCTACGATCCTCCCCTTTGAATTCAATCTCGGCCCCGATCATGGTCCATCCCTCCTCATTTACCCTTTGTCATGCAACTTCCTCCCTTGTTGAAGACTACCCTTCAAACCTAGATTACTCCTCCACTATAAAAAAATCCCCCGTCATTACTAAGTTTGTATCTTACCCTTGTTCTAGGATCCCCACTCCTTTGTCATCCCTCAATAATAATTTAGTTTCCCCTATGTTAATAAGAGAGTTGTTAGCCTCTCTAATTTTTCTTATGATCCTCCAGTATATAAACTTTTGGAAAAGGGTTAAACTTCGCCTTTATTCCGAGAAATATCCTAGTGGAGGAAATCATTTGTGATGTTGAAGATGGGATTAAGGACTTACCTGATAGCATTCAATATGTTATTATGAAATATTTCATGGTTGTCCTTAGAAAATCCAAGTCTCCTTAGAGAAACATTAGCAAGTCAGAATTCGAAGCCCTTATGTCCTTGAACATGAACCCTGCCATTACTATTTTCAAAGATGATAAAGGTTGGGTTTTCGTTATCTTAGATAAGGATGACTACCGTAGAAAAACGTTGGATGACCCTCATAACAACGGTAGTTACATGAAGCTTACTAAGAACCCTTTAAAGAAAATATCAAAATTTTTTGCTTCATTTATTAAATCTAATAGCACCATTAATTCAATAAGCCTCAAGCTTATCAAGAGCAACTCTCTTACTCCTAGGATCTATAAGCTTCCCAAGATCCATAAATATGTATTCCCCCTTATACCCATTCTTAAGACAATAGGTTGGTTGACTTACCTTCTAGCTAAACATTTAGCCTAGAAGCTAAAGCCCCTTGTTGGCCTTATGTAATCCTTTTTTAAGGACTCTTCATCTTTTTTCAATTAGTTAAAGGGTTTAAAGCTTAAGCATAATGATATTCGTGTGAGTTTTGATGTGGTTTCTTTGTACACCAATATCCCCATTAAGGAGGCTATTGAGGTGATCAATAAAGTTATTGATACCAACGTAGCCAAGTTAGTCAAGATCTGCCTTACCTCTACCCTTTTAAACTTTGAAGGTGAATTCTATGAGAAACCTTGTGAAGTGGCCATGGGTTATCCACTATCCCCTTTCATTGCTAACTTGTTCACGAAATATTTTGAATCCAAGGCATTCACTTCATCCCAATTATGGACCAAATTGTGCAAAAGGTTTGTAGATGATGCCTTAATCATCTGACCTCACAGGAATGAAAAATTAGATCTATCTTTTTAGCATCTTAATAGTTAGTCTAGCTCCATCAAGTTTGCTATGGAATTCAAATTCAATGGTAGACTTGTTTTCCCTTATGTGTTTGTGTCTAAGAAAGATAATGGTTTTTTTCTCATCGTCTTTCGTAAGAAGACTCACACTAAGCAGTATCTTTGTGCAAGTTCCCACCATTAGCATGCCTAAAAACTTGGAGTTCTCAACACATTAGAAACTCGAGTTTGAGGGTTTTGAATGAAAGTCACCTGGATGATGAGAAATTCCATCTTCTTGAAATATTCAAAATAATGGACAAGATTGCTCAAATTCTTAAGAAGCACAAGGTCCTTTCTACCTTTACGACTTTGAACACCATTTGGAGTTCCCTTAGATCAATTAAGGACCTTGTGGACTATAAATATTTGAAAGGTGTTTATGTAATCCCTTGTTCATGTGGGAATCCCTACATTAGAGAAACCAATCATTTCATAAGACAAAGGATTAAAGAGCATGCAACCGACATCAAACATTGTAGGAATTGCTTTTCAACTCTAGCCAAACATGATGAGAAGACAAAACACCATATTTGTATAGAAGATTCTCAAGTCATTGCCAAGAATGATCATTTCAATCATCGAAAGTTCAAAGAAGCCATAGAAATTGACAAAAGATCTAGTTCTCTAAATAGGGATGATGGTTGGAATATTAGAACATGT
The DNA here is from genome assembly GCA_000404065.3 of Pinus taeda. NCBI lineage: Eukaryota > Viridiplantae > Streptophyta > Pinopsida > Pinales > Pinaceae > Pinus > Pinus taeda. The sequence goes on along the minus strand of APFE030056178.1, from coordinate 5,300 downwards.
TGGATCCTTGTCCTATCCTCCTAAGGGTCTTCATCCTTGATCCCCCTTTCTTTATTTTAAGTGGCATGTTCCTTTCTTTTTACTTTAGTTTCATTTTAATTTTTAGGTTTATAATTTTTCCCTTTTCTTTTATTCATAGTGATGGGCTTAACCCTTCTTTTCTTTCTTGATTTTAGAGCTTGATTTGATTTTATTTATATATGTCTTTTCTAATCATTTGATAACGTTTTATTTTTTTATTCATATGTTTGTCTTTTTTTCCATTAATTATTCCTTCTTGTTCAACTCTTAGTGATATATTTAGGTATCTAGGTCAGAGTCTAATCCATAAGTATTTGCAAGCAAACTCATTTTTCTCAAGTCAGATTACTGGCAGTGAGTTTGACTTGTCCTCAAGTCAAAATATCTCGTTCTTTTGAGCTGAGTTGATTTTGACTTACCAGTGTGCTTTAAACTCAACAAGTTTTTCTACTGGGCAACCATTTGTTATTCCTAAATGGTGGACATTATGTTGAGTTTGCTTCAAACTCAACAAATTTTTCTAATAGGCAACCATATAGCATTCTTGAATGGTAGAGAATATCTTGACTCACGATGCTTATTAAACACCAACCACTCAAGTGCCTTAGTCCTAAAAGAGCACAGAGTTGATCTTCCCAAATATCTTCACATCTCTTAAGGCATCTGGTTTCAACATCTTAAGTATCTCATTTTGTGGCTAGTCAAGTTGTAACTCGGTACTTTGGTGAATCTCATAATCTAGCTCTTTAGTTTTGTAGTATATTAAGGGTCTATTAAATTAAGAGAGCTTCCATCGACTACTTTGTTGTGCACTAGGAGTACACAAAGCAAATCCTAAATCTTTTATGTCACTTCAATTGCTGCGGGGGAAAATATTCTAGTCTTTACCCATAGCTCTTGCAACCAATATGAGAAAGAACCTTAAATAGAATATTGGATACTCGGAAGTTTGCCTGCAAGTCTGTATCCTTTATGTCAGTAACTAGAGACGATATATTAGATTCTCTTAAGGCGCAGATAAAAGTCTTAGACGAATTTGATAGAGTAGATGACCCAATAGCTTAGCCAAAAGATTGCTTTCACAATCCCACTTATTCATGTTGGTAGGAAAAGCCTATCAAAATACAATATATTTATGCCTTTACATAATTGGTTTGCTTGTGGTTGGGGCATAATGCAAATTTTGGGTGAATTTTTCTAGAATAGATCACCTATTAGTACAGTTTAGCAAAACAATTATTTTCACAAATCCATCTACTTTGATGGACATGAAACCTCTATCAAAAAATTATATTTAGTATATTTAAAAAAAGTGTAAAAATAAATAATAAAATCATATAGAAAGCAATATTAAAAATCATATAAAAAGCAGGATAAAATCATCATAAAAAATTCCATAATGAATAGGAAACCCACCCGCCAAATTTAATCCACGATAGAGAGAGTACACGACTTGCAACAACCTATCAATGTCCCATTTTAATGCTTTGCCATAAGAATACATTAATTTCCTTACCTCTCCATCGGTCCCCATGCGGTGGTCTTTCGGAGTACTTGCACTTTTTTCTCCTCTTTCGGCCTTCTTTGATGGAGGAATACGCGACTTCGGCACAATGGGACAGAATAGAGTACCTTCAACCAGAATAAATTAATGCTCCTCTCCATCTGTCCCCACGGTGGTCTCTAGAATTACATTACGATTACGAAAGAGAAGACTAATGCCCTTCAGAGAGAGTGAACGCGCGACTTGCCCCAACAAATCAATGTCCCACTTAATGCTGTGCGATACAATACATCAATGTCCCACTTAATGTCTGTCCCCACTACGCGGTGATTTGATTTTGGCATTGCTGTTGCTTTAGACTTAGACTTTTCAACTCACTGTACCGCACAGTTGTGATTCGGGCACCTCTCATATTTATGTATGTATCTATAAATTTGTGCCACACATATCCGATTTGCATAACTATTATCTTTATCTTTACCGTGATAGTGCACCCACCAATCAATGTCCTACAAGGTTGTCTTTGGCATTACGCAACTTCGGTACAATGTGACATAATACCAGTGCCAACACGGTGGTCCTTTTTTCCTTTCAATTTCTGGATACCTTTTGCTATTTATATGTACACCTCGAACTTCGGGTTGCATAGCAGAGAAGCCATTAAAGACGCTGAGTTGATAAATGGAGAGAGAAGCGATGATGAAAATGCTGATGATTCTGTGGTTTGCGTTCATGGCGCTGGGGACTGTTAGTTCGTCAATGAAGAAGAAGCCCAATGATGACGATTTTGTTGAATTCACATCGCCCATGGACGCGCTTCACGACACAAGGGACCTGGAGGCGCTTTTGTCGTTCAGAGATGCGGTCATATCCGATCCATCTGGATCCCTCCTCAACTGGACATCACAAAACGCACACAACGTGTGCTCCTGGAATGGGATCCGCTGCAGAAAGGGCACGAACAGAGTGGTGGCCGTAACACTTCCTGGCATGGGATTGAAAGGTAGTCTCTCACCATCTCTGGGCAGCCTTTCATTACTACGCACTTTCAATCTCTCTGGTAATAATTTCTCAGGAAGAATTCCACCCGAGCTTGGCCAACTAAAAGCCCTTGGAATACTCGACCTTAGCTATAATATGCTATGGGGTCATATTCCAAGATCACTGTCTAATTGTACGCGCCTTCAGTGGCTACGACTTTCAGTAAACGGCTTGACAGGGACTATACCCACAGAATTCGGCCGTCTGGGCAAGTTGGAACATCTCCGCTTGCCCAACAATAGGCTAAGTGGAAATATTCCAATGTCTCTGAGCAACTGCACATCTCTCGGGGAGTTGAACATTGCGCACAACAATCTGACCGGTCCAATTCCTCTTGAACTGGGCTTGCTGCAAAAGTTAGATTACGTGGCTCTCGAATCCAACAAGTTGGACGGCACCATTCCTCCATCTCTTGGAAACTGTTCTTTACTTACGACTTTATATTTGGGGGACAACAAATTGTCAGGCAAAATACCACCACAATTGGGAAAGTTGAGGGAGCTTGTTCAACTATCTCTTTATGGTCCAGGTAATATTTCAGGTGTGATCCCTTCTGAAATAGGAAATTGCAGCAATCTTAAATGGCTGGATTTACCAAACAACAAGATTCAAGGCCCCATCCCGATGAGTCTATTCCAGCTTCCCCTCTCCACCTTGAATCTGGATCAAAATGATGTGAGCGGTCATGTACCTGAAGCCATTGCCAACCTGAGTCAGTTGACATATCTAAATTTGGGTGTAAACAATTTCACTGGATACATACCAGAAGAGGCCATTGCAAATTTAGCTCAGCTGCAGTTCCTGCATCTAGGTTCAAATAGGCTCATCGGTGGCATACCAATGAAGGCATTTGTAATTTGACTAAGCTTCAGATTCTTTACCTAGATACCAACCGTCTCACAGGTACAATCCCTGAAAGTATAGGAGAATGTGTCGAACTACAGCAGCTCGGTTTATCTAAAAACAATTTGAATGGCAACATACCTGAAGGCATTGGTAATTTGACTAAGCTTCGGAATCTTTTCTTAGCTGACAACAACTTGAATGGCAACATGCCTGAAAGTATTGGTAATTTGATTAAGCTTCAAATTCTTGACTTAAAACAGAATACTCTCACAGGTACAATCCCTGAAGGTATAGGAGAATGTGTGGAACTACAACAGCTTGAATTATCTGAAAACAAGTTGAATGGAACTCTCCCTGATTCTTTGGGAAATTGCAAATCTTTGTTAGTTTTGGCACTAACGGACAATTTGTTGACAGGCAAAATACCATCAACTTTAAATATGTGCACACAATTACAGAGGTTCAAGGTGTCTGGAAATGGACTTAGTGGAGCTTTAAACATAAACTTTCCAGTGTCTATGCAAGTCATTTCTGCTCATTCTAATCACTTTTCTCAGCTAATACCGGAATCTTTGGCCAATTGCACTCAACTTCAGTTACTGGATCTAAGTAAAAATGGATTTACAGGGAAGCTTCCTCTGTATCTTGCGTCCTTTTCTGAAATAAGAGTTTTAAGTTTGGGCTATAATAATTTCTCTGGTGATATCCCTCAATGGATTACAAATCTTAGCCACTTGCAGGTGTTGGATTTATCCAACAATAAATTTAGTGGAAAAATACCATCCAATCTTCAAAGACTCAATGGATTCAAAATTTTGGGATCTTCTAAACTTAGTGGTAATACACTATATGAGGATTTGAGTATTGTAATAAAAGGATATGAATATAAGTTAACATATGTGCTGGCTACAAACACCATATTTGACTTGTCTGGCAACAATCTTATTGAAGAAATACCTCCAAGTATAGGAAATCTCATTAGCTTAAGGCTATTGAATTTATCTGGAAATCAACTCAAAGGAAAAATCCCTACATCTCTTGGTAAGATATCTACTTTGGAGCAGCTGGACTTGTCTAGAAATATGTTAAGTGGAGTAATTCCTCAAGAGCTCTCTACATTAACTATGTTGGCATCTTTGAACATTTCATGGAATAGACTTTGTGGTAAAATCCCGAAAGGAACACAGATGGACACTTTTAATGAGACATCATTTGAAGGAAACAAATGCTTATGTGGCTATCCTTTGCAAGAATGTAAGGAAACACAGAGCAATAACACAATGAAAGGTGCTGGTAATAGCAAAGTACATGGATGGCTAAGCCATGTAGATGAACATGTCTCATTATTTGCATTGGGATTGGGATTCGTGATTGGATTTGCTGGTGTTGTAGGTGTGATGATATTATGGGATGATGCTAGACATTGGGTGATGCCACCCAAGGTACAACCTTATTATGGAGTTTACAGATTCCCTAAATAACTTGGAGGTTTGATCTATCTCCACCAATAAATTATGTTGTAAAATCATAACTATAATGTTTTTCATAAATTTTTCAATTGGGTTATCTTAGGTGGTGAGGATAAATGATTGTTATCCTCCCCACCTAGATTTAATTCCCATAAATGTCATGTTGAGGTCATATTGAGTATATTGTTGTAATGGCTTCAAGCCTTGTTGGTATATGGCCTTGGGCCTTGAAAATTAGCTTATTCTTAGTTTCCAACTAGAAGATGGATATTTAATGACATGGAAAAAAAAAATCTATTTTACTTTTAATATTAATATATACTTTTGTTTTACAAACTATTTACATTATGTATAATGAATATAAACATGATGTATGAATATTATGAAACTATAATAATGAAATTGTTAATTATCTTTAA